>APFE031501786.1:0-39547 GCA_000404065.3 Pinus taeda | reverse complement strand
GCTCTGATACCAATTGTTGGAAATAATACTGAGAGGGGGGGTGAATCAGTATTATCAGATCAGATAAAACTTTTCAATTTCATACTCAGATTCATATACGCTACTTCAATTAAGTGAACCAGCGTATACACGCGACTGTGGCTAAAGAAACTAGCGTATACCCAGAGATCTTATAATTCAGTTTGCTTAATCTTCAGTAAATGCATCAGAACATTATTAAGCATATTAACAGTAATCATGTGCAGTAAACATAACAGATCATCACACATAAAGAGCACACATGAACACCATGATATAAGGTGGAAACCCAATGTGGGTGAAAACCACCTGCTGCAATTTGTTTCTATCTTCCATTAATAAGAAACTTCTTTTACAATGTACTGGTGCAATCCTTTACCAGTACACAGGCTTCTACCTGCAGAAGGCTACAACCTTCTTAGCTCTTGTACTAGCCGTTCCATTTACTAGTACGTAGGCGCTGACCTACTGAAGGCTCCAACCTTCACTCGTTTTCCAGCTGCTTCTGGAAGGGAGCTACAACCCCCTCAGCTCTTGTACTAGCTGATCCATTTACTAGTACGTAGGTGCTGACCCTACAATCTTCAGGGACCACGTTTCATCAATTTTCAGACTGGATCCATGAAACAATCACCATTGCAATACAATCAATCTCTGAATCACCCAATACTGAACCCTGTCACAGAACACAACCAGAGCCCACAACTCTGCAACAACCACTAGAATCAACAGCAACCTGAAACCCAAATCTCATAATGTATACGCTACTTGGACGAACCCAACCTGCGTGTATACGCCCTTTTACCAAGGACAACCCGCGTACAGATTCAACCCATATAAAGATAATCATTCCAAGCCTAATCCATCATTCATCATCCTTCACATGAGTGCCTCCTTGGTTCAGATCAAGCAAGACATCACCAACCCATAACCAGCATCTGGATCTCACACTTTATCAGATCTTTATCACTTGCTCACTCTTGCACCCCCACTTGGCCTAATGATCTTCTCCTTATATAGCCTTAGGCCTTGCTCAATACCATGGTCCAAAACCATAACAAACCAATACCATCAACTTCGAAACTAGGGATCAACACGTTCGTCGAGACGCCATGGTCCAAAACCATAGGCACAACTTCCAAGGAATAACTGCCACGGACCAAAGGTACTTTTCCACATGATACGCGCTTTTACTGAATCAAACCTGCGTGTATACGCGGATTCTCCTTGATAAACCTGCGTATATCTCTTTCTTGTCCTGTTGTACCGAGATCTGTCCTCTGATTAAGTTGCCATCACCTGTACCAACATCTGAGCGCCTGTACCAACCTCTGAGTGGGTTGCCATCAAGGACAACACTTGAAACATAATGCCAACAAAGAGTGCATAGAGTGTGTATGATTGCATCACATTGGCTATTTGAGTGTGTTTTTCTTTTGATGTGCAACCCCACTGATGCATCCAAGTGAAAATTTGCTTGACCTCTACCATGAACAAAGTTCAACGAAAATCAAGCCAGCTACAAAAAACACACAGCATAATGAGTACCCCACATGTGGAATGCAGATTTTCTCCAACACAATCAATATACAAGAGCTGCTTAGTATTTTCAAGGTTCAACCGCTTGAAAAAACTTCAAACCAAAACCGAAAAGATAATTTGTAGCAAACAAGCACATGGGACCATAAACATGTCAGATTAAATTTCGTCAAAAATTTAGCATCCAGTTTGACAGATGATTGTAGTTAAAATTTCAAAGATAACTGAAGTGTAATGAATAATTGAACAACAGCCCAAAGTTTTGTACAAATTACGTTTCAAAATAGGCACATGATTATTTATGCATGACAATTGATCAAAAGCCAAAAAAAAACAGAAACTGCATAGGTTTAAGACATGAAACTTACACGACAGTGTTACTTCTTCCAGTTGTCACAGATGTTCCCACAGTGAAGATTAGACGATGATTCCAAGCAGTCTTCAAGAGTTCAAGAACTTCTTCTCCTTCTTTGTTCTTCGGCAAGTAAGCAACCCGTCTTGTACCAGTGTATCGGTTTCCAGGATTTGGATGCTCTGCAGTCTAGTAAAAGTTTTCAATTTAATAAAAAAAAATAGAAAATGGCCCGAGTGGAATAAATGGACTAATGTTGTTTATGAAATGAACTGTTGTGTGATTTAAGAAATTTTGACGTAGGTAGGCTTAACAAATATTATTCTTGGCATAATTGCCACTAATTATTTTCAACAGTTCAACATGGCTATGAATTTCTGATGGTTTAGGGCATTTAAACAGGGCAACTTTAAAATAAAGGTTAGCACATGTTGATTAATATTACATAGCCTAGTACAGAAACACTAACTTAAGGTTCACTATAAGTAACTTGTTCTATTTGTATGTTTCATTTCCATAAATTCCTATACGTTTTGGTTCATCTATTGCTGCATCCTATAATGATGACAACAGGAATGCTATACTTGTATTTTTGAGAAACTTCCGTAACAGATTGATCAAAAATACAAACAGTTACCATCAACTAGAGCAGAATTCGACCCTAGAGAATGGTACTTGCCACTGGAAAGAAACAATATTGATGTGCTGTGTAGAAGATCATCTATTAAAAAAACATGGATAAACTATCATTTTGTTCTGGCACATTTTTGGAACTCCTACAAACATGGATAGAATCATATATTGGACACCTCCTTTGCATGTGGAACGCCCCAGCTAAAAGGACAAGTGGCATATAAAAAACCTAAGGCATGGCCAAGTATTCATTATTTAAAAGAGCGCTCCACTTATAGAAGTATTCAATGCCCATTGCAAGACAAAGAAGATGTGGTCAAAGGTGAAATGCTTGCTTTCAGTGCCCTAGCTGAAAGGAGGACACATGGCAACAATGTGTGATCATAAGGAAGAATTAAAGAAGTGAAAATGACTCATGCTAAGGGTTAGGTGGAACTTGATTTAGTTATGTCCTACAGGCCCCCAAAAGGGCAATCCCCGCAAGGGATAGCAAGCTCTTACAAGAAGGATTCTTAGCACGAGTGATTGGCCTTTCGGTCCAATTACACTTTCTATGAAGGGATACAGCATAGATCTTTCCTACCAATAAGAATAAATCTCTATTTTCTAGTGAATGTGGCCATGGGATTTGGGCCCACGTGCAGATGCGAGTGCAAGGTTGGGTTTGTTCTGATTGATGACATGTTTTTCATGTATTCAAAGTCCACATTACCCTCATCGCTTGGTATAAAGGTTGGGGTTTGATCTAGTTTTTTTGTGTGTAATATCTTTGCCTTTGCATGTCACATACCTAGAAGTGTATGTCCTCGCCGAATTGATGACTAATGGAGGACGAAATAGCCTATCCAACCCTGTAGCCTATAGCCTTGTTAAAGGGGTAAAACCCCAATTTTTCCTATGTTGGGGCAATATTGGGAAAAAATTGGGTCTGCTGGGGCTAAATTATGGGTTGCACACACAACCCCTCACATTTTGGAGCCCGTGGAAAATCTATAAATAGAAGAGGGTTGAGATCAAATGAGGCATCATCAAATTGTGGATCAAATCATCTATTCTCTTAAGCTATAGCTCTGCAGGTTTTAAGACCTCATTTCTCCTACTAATTTCAGTGGTGAAAAATTCTACCCCAGTCAGTCCTATTTTCTATTTTTTTACTTTGTTCTGGCACAAGAAATTTTCTATCTAAGAAACAGCAAGTTGAGACAAGTCTCTTAGGATTAAACCAAGTTTTTTTCTGAGGCAAGTTCATGATCAGATTTAAGACTCTGAGGCAGCAAATTAGTCTCGTAAGGTAGCAATGTCATTTTGAGACTGGCTAAGACTTCCAGAGGCAAACTCCTGATCAGACTGGAAATTTCTGAGGCCTTTAAAACATGTGAAGTTATCATGTGGCAGAGGAGAAGAACGTCTGAAGTGGGCCACAACTCTTCTGGACAGTTTTAAGGCCGGGATAGTGGACAATTCTGTTGATAGCCATTCTGTGATCCAACACAGTTGTATTAGCGTGAAGAGAAGAGCTTTCAAGCCAGACCGACCCTCATCAAGGTTGGACAAAGGGATAGAGCAGGCCGCAATTCCTAAAGAAGGTTTGGGAGTCCTGGTGACAGATCTTTTAAAGAATTCTAAGCAAAATCTGAGCTCAATTATCCTTCTAGTTACTTTGCTGTCCACCACAAGCAGCTTGCAAAACCGTCCTGAGTTAAAACAACATAGTGGTTACTCTTTGTAACAGGTCAAGGGTTTCGTCCTGAAGCTCCCTAGTCAGAATCGCATAAACAATATAGAGTAGTTGGGATAAGTCAATAGAGTCAGCGGTTAGTTAGTAAGCTCTGTCAAGTTCAGAATCAAAAATTATTTAGAATTGCGATGGAACTTGTTAACCAGGATCATTGTTATCTAAACTGCCTTGTTGGTATACTTGTTTCATTTTCTGAGCAGAAGAATTTGGGAGAAAACCCTAGCTGCTTAGGGAAAAAATTAGGGAACATATTTCCTTTAATTGCTACACTGGTATCAAAGCACAAGCATCCCACCAACTTGCGAGTTCATGAACCTTGTATGCTTCCAACAGATACCAGCAACGTCAAAGTAAGAAAAAAAAAGAAACTTCCATGGTTCATCCATGGGGGATAGAGCAGGGCAAGGAGAACAGGATCCTAGCATCTTACTAGATGCAATACTCCAAGCGCAGCAGCAAATGACTGGCATATTACAGCAAGGACAACAGGATATAGCTCAGGTATTTGTTAAAATTGGCAATTAGGGCCAAACTCCACGTGGATCATCTCATTTATGGCAGCTAATATTTTTCCTAGATTCCTCTTGTCGAGAGGTGTAGGATTGATCTAAAGATCATCCGATTCCGACAAGTATTTATGGAGATATGAATTTATTTGTATTTACTTGACAAACTGTCAAGGTCGGCCAGCAGTTAAATGTGTGGCACACATGCCCAGTGAATCGTATAAATACAAGTGAGGTTGATTTATTTTCTCATCATCTCATCTCACTCATTTTTTCTCTCTCCCTCCTTAGCTTTGGGTTACACAAGGAGCAGCTCACACGTGGAAAGGAGGAGGGCGCAGTAGGACGAGGATGCAGAAGCTGCTGAAGGTCTCTTTGACCAGCGTTGACAAAGCATTGACCTTAGAAGAGTGCGGTTTTGGTGTGGCTGCCTCTCCAAGGTAGGCCGCAGTTTTTGGCATGAAAATCGAGGCAATCTGACCTCAGGTTTGACCAGCGTTGACTGCCCTAGTTGGGGGCAGCAGGTTGACTTCAGTCAACTGCAATTTGACTGTGTATTTGGGGCTGTTTAAGGGCTGCTTCTTCAAGCTAATCGAAGACTAGTTGACTGGGAAATTGACCAAGCATATTGGAGGTCAATTTCATCTCGATTGACTAAGTTTGACTTTGTTGATTTAGGGTTTGTTGCTGCTGATATAAAATTACAGAATTCCGATTTTGTGCTATTTCTCTCTGCTGAACTATTGAAGATAAAAGAAGATTTGATCAAAGGGTTTCCCCGTGTTGGCTACTGGAGTAGCACCTGATGATTATGTGAAGACTCCATGCCCAAGGATGATCCAGAGGACACTTGTACCATCAGATGTCATCAGTCAACAGAGTTTTTAACTCTACTTCTATCTTCTCATCATCTTTCTTGTACCCAGATTCCACACCCTGCGGGGAATTGTAATAAGTGATGCTAGTATGATGAGTTTCTTGAATTTGTAACAGGCCTAGGATGTGGGACTCGATCAGCAAATGAAAACACCTTGGAGTGTTTTTTTTATCCGGTTAATTATCCCTTCATTATTCAGAGGCGGATAATTTTTTGGATTTTTTCACTCATTTTTTACCCCAAAGCCGAGGTGACGGTTTGAAGATTGAGCCCCTGACACATCTTAGTGTCTAGAGTCGATGTATATTACCATACTAGATCACACAAAACGTTTCGTGGAATTTGGCTAGGTCTAAGTAGGATTTTTTAATAGTTAAAAATTTCCCGCAAAACGGGATTTTTTAATTATTTTCTATGTAATGGCATAAATAAGTGGCCTTAGGAAATGTCTGGGGCGTATGACTACTCGAAATTCATCCTCAGAGGCCCAGCATTATCCTAGAGCCTACTTTGGGGGTCAAAAAATGACTTAGAGTCCCTCAAAAGCCGTTTTTTCAAGTGACAGTAACAAAAATGAAGAAAAAATTCAAAAAAATGAATAATTGGAAAAATTTATAAATTTTTCCAAAGTCAAAATAAGTCAAATTTTGACATGGAAATTATGTGGAGAGTCAAAGGTGATGTGGCAAGCATATGGGACCCACCTCATAAGGTATAACAGGCTCAAGTCAAAAGTTTCAACTCAAAGTCAAAGAAAGTCAAAGGGTGGTCTAAAAGCAGTCAACAAGCATCACGTTGAAGTTCATGCGGTACAACAAAATGTTTGAGGTTCCAAGGTTGATTTAATTTAAACATGGAAGATAATAAAGTGACTTGGCACATAAGATAAAAGAAATCAATATAAAAATATTTGAGTGGGGGACAAGTTGAATGACATGGCAGCCACCTAGACAAGTCAAAGTTGCACTCAGTCAAGCTAAGTCGAATTGCCTACCGTATCTTTTCCTCTCCACAGATCTGGTAATTAAATTTCAGTGGGGGACATGACTGCCACAAAGGACAAATCTTGTCCCCCCACTTAAATTTATGTTGATTAATGTAAGAAGCTAGTTTATAAGGAATGTACGCAGGCAGTTAAAGGAAGGATCACGCTGGCAGATTTCAACCAATACGCAGAACTGTGTATAATAGTTCGATGGCAATGGATTGACACGTGATCATAGGTGTCATACATGCAATTTTTGGTGAGAGGTCAGTGCGAGTTGCCTCCACATAACCGGTCTTCCTCATACACAATGAAGCTAGCCCATATGCAGCAGTTTGTGCATCATTAAGCTCACGGATTTGGAAAGGTTTGAGTGGGACAGAACTGCCACATGGGACAGTTCTTGTCCCCCACTTACTCCCACTTGTCTCCCACTCACATACGTATCAGCCAATGGGATCAGCAGGGATATGTTACTGCCAACCAAAAGAAGTTTATACGCAGCAGTCTACTCCAGCCTATAGACAGCCAAATGTAACATGTGTTTATCACTGTTTCATATGTTTGGGTTAACAGCTAGTTGAGTGGGATATTTTTCCTACTTACTCCCACTAAGTTTCACAATTGTCCAGTCAAAGTAATGCGTATATCAGTTAAGGGGATACGCTGGCAGGTTAAAGAAATTTTTGATGGAAATCTACAGCAATTCGTTGGCAGCCAACAGCCAGTAACTCAGCCACTTGGAAATTCGTTGAAGCATTGAGATCTTCACCATTGTTACACTTGTCATTGGAATTTGCCTTGGGATCATCTCCCATTTTCTTATTTATATGAGTCTTGAGCTCTCATTTGACGAAAAATAGAACGAGTTGTTGGGCTTGCGGAGACTCTGCTGGATTTTGTACTCATCTTTCATATAAATAAATAAAAGTCTTTGGGGTTACTAGCTTCTCTTGTGGTGCATTCTTTGGTTGATGAGGTATACCTGTGTCGTTTGATGTTATTATTCATTTGATATTACATTTGCTATCTAGTTGTTTTTCTTTGTGCATTTGCCTGAAGGCATTATTGTCTAGGGAGGAGAGATTTGCAGCTATCTCAAATCTCCTTTGGGCTTGGTATATTTTGTGCTCTCGTTGTAACTTGTCATTGTCGGTTCAATGACAAGCTCAACTTGGTCTCTATATGCCAAGTCTCTTTTGCACTAACAATTGGTTTGCAGGCATTTTTTATTTAAGGACAGGTTGCCAACTCTATTGGAGTGTGAAGACTTCTTCGGTTGGAATAGTCACCTCCAAGGATATCAAAGGTCCCACAAGTTGTTCAAGCCAACAATCTCATAAGACATCAAAAGATTTACTCAAGAGGGGGTTTCTTGAGCCCTTGCTTATTTTCTATCTTGAAAAATTATCACATATTTTCTTCTTTCATTTGTGTGCATATTGGTTTTATCTAGCATTTGAGGCCCTATTTCTTTTGCATGCTAACTCTTTTGCTTGCTGTCCTGCAGGTGTTCCTGGAGGTAAATTCAAGTTTGAAGAAGAAAGCTAAAGCATAAGCTAAGTAACCCCTTTCCATTTGGAAATCCAAGTCCAAGGTTATTTGGGTTTTAATTTGAAAACATTTGACTTCATTCTAAGCAAATAAAAAATAAAATAAAAAAATTTCATTTCTTAAAGAGCAATGCTTTGAAGGCACTGGTTGTTTATGTGTTTCATGCTTATCTTATGTGTTTATGGCTATTGCTCATATCAGGTTTTGCTTATAAATCTTAAATAAATAATCTATTTAACTCTAACAATTCTCCTAGAAACTCGCATCTTTGTTTTTAGCTTAACTGTTCATTAGGGACCACCCCCCTTAGCTAACCTAGGAGATAGCTCAAACGGAGAGAGTTGGGATTAGTGTGGCAGCCCCTTTTCTGAATTCCCTGCCACCAACCACACCTTGTGGGGTTGAAGGCTTTTCTCACTAACTTGTAGGTAGGTGTAGGCAGCAGGGTCAACACCCCGCATTGGGGTTTGTCCCTAGCGAGCCGCCACATCTTGTGTCTCTTGTCTTGGCTTGTTTTCTGTCAATCGTTTAATGTTCTATCTGCACTTTACTTAATGTATATCTGATTGTTAATCAATGGCTAATAAGAAGAAAAGAAGTAAACTGCTCTAAGCATAGAACATACCATAATTTAAAGATGGTATCAGAGCTGAGATGAAGACAAAGCCCAAGCAAGAGCAAGAGCAATCACCGAAGGTTGGCAAGGCTATCCTAAAAACTTCATGGGGTCCCAACACTCTTCCCCGCCGAAGACAAGCTCCGTGAGAAGTCTAACTATCACAGATGGAAGATGTCTCTCGACCTGACATTAGAAGATGAGGAAGTGTTGGACCATGTGAGAGGCAATATTGTTGCGCCTCCATCAAATGCGTCCGTTGTTGCCAGAAGCAAGTGAACCAAGGGAGAAGTCAAAACAAAGAAGATCATCCGGGACTCTATTAACAAGTGCCTGGTGGCCTATGTTTTCGAGCTGACTCCTCCAAGGAAATCTACGATAGACTGGTGAGTTTATTTAAAGTTAATGATGCAAATCAAGTTTTGTTCCTTAGAAATAAGCTGAAGGAAATTAAGAAGGGCAAAGATGAGAGTATGCAAGCATATTTCTTAAGGATCACCGAGATCAAGAATGATCTCCTATCTATCGAGGAAGTAGTTCCTGACAGGGAAATGACTATCACAACTCTTGGACTGCCACCGGAATGGTATATATTTAGGACTACTCTTCTCAACAATAATGTCATCCCAGGATTTGAGGAATTGATGGTGAGATGTATTCAAGAAGAAACAAGGATGGAATAGCAAGAAATGTCGGCACTTAAAGGCAAACCCTCTATGTTTTCTTCTCATACTAAAAGAAGAAACAATTCTGGGGCTAAATCTAAAGGAAAGGCTGGACCGAAGGGTGGAAGAAAAGGACGATGTTACAATTGCAACAAAATGGGCCACTATGCGAGGGAGTGCCCTGATAAAAGGGACTCACACCATGACGATGACCAAAATCACTCTCAAAGCAATCAAAGAAATGGCAAGTCCAATGGCAGAGGTAAAAGAAATGTCGGAAATCAAGGAAGAGGACAACCCTTCAAGAAGGCAAGAAACTCCAAGTATGAATCTAACGTTGTTAACAATAACCAAGATGAATATTGTCTACCAACAGCCCTCTCTACTGCTGCTCCCCCGAACTCATTGGGAAATTGGCTTATTGATAGTGGTGCCTCAAGGCACTTCACTTGTTACAAAGAAGCTCTCTCTAATCTGATAGAGAAGGAGACCAACCTGGAAATTGTTCTTGGGGACAACGCAAAATATCCTATGAAAGGCATACGGAATGTCACTCTTTAATTGAATCAGGGTAATACAATCCATTTGCAAGAAGTCCTATATGTACTTGATCTCAAAAAGAACCTAGTGTCTGTTTCGGCAATGGAAAACAAAGGCTACAAGGTGACCTTCATCGAAGGCAAGGTATGTGTATGGAAAAAGAATTTTAAAGAAGCTTTTACTCTTGGGTTTCGAGTCGATTCATTATATCAGGTCGGAGGAAGTTTGTTGGGAGTCATGTCTTGTGACACATCACTCTAGTCCGAACTATGGCATCGGAGGCTTGCTCGCCTTCATTATAAAGCTCTACCCAATGCAACACAAATGGTGACATGGATACCCGAGTTCCAAGTAGAGCACGAAGGTGTATGTCCTGGATGTGCCGAAGGGAAGCTCAAAAGGGGACCATTCCCCTCAAGCCAAAGTAAGACCTCTGATATATTGCAGTTGGTTCACTCATACATATTTGGTATGATGCCTGTGAACTCCTTGGGCGGATATTTATATTACCTCACTTTTACAGATGATTATTCTCGCGAGACTTGGATATACTTCTTGAAAAATAAGGATGAAGTGTTCACTTGGTTTCGTCACTTCAAAGCCTTGATCGAGAATCAAACCGAAAAGAAGATCAAGATCTTAAGGACTAATAATGGGACTGAGTATGAATCATGAGTTCCATGACTTTTGCAAAGAGGTTGGCATTAAGAGGGAGACTACAACACCATATACTCCTAAGCAGAATGGTGTCGCTGAAAGGAAGAATCATACGATTGTGGAAGTTGTCCGTGCTATGCTCCATGATCAAAGACTTCCGAAGTTTCTATGGGCTGAAGCTGCGAATACTGCCGTATATGTGCAAAACCGATGCCCTCATCAAGTAGTGGGTTCCAAGACTCCCGAAGAGATGTTCACTGGTAAGAAATCTGATGTATCTCATTTTAGAATTTTTGGAAGTCCTATATATTTTCATGTGCCAAAGGAGAAAAGGAATAAATTGGGTGAATCTAGAAAGAAAGGAATCTTCGTGGGCTATAATGAAAATACTAAGGGCTATAGAATCTATGTGGCTGGTCAAAGGGAAATCGAGATTATCCATGATGTCACATTTGACGAAGATATGGCTCTTAGCAAAGTTGACCACTGTCGAGGCAGAGTACATTGCTGCTAGTATGGCCTCTTGTGAGGCAATCTTGTTGCGAAAGCTCTTCAGTGAGTTGTTTGGATTCAAATTGGATACTAGCGTGATCCTGTGTGACAACCAGAGCGGGATTCGTTTATCAGAGAATCTCGTATTTCATGATCGCTCCAAGCACATTGATATCAGGTACCACTATATGCGGGATATGGTATAGCGGGGAGCAATAAGGCTCCAACATATCGGTACAGATGAACAGGTCGCTGACATTTTTTACGAAGCCCCTGGGAAAGGTCAAATTCTTGACTTTCCGAGAACGACTTGGTGTCGTTGAGAGACCCTCTTATGAGGGTCGTGTATTATATATTGAGCTCTAGGAGCTCCAGGGGGGGCGCGGGGTACTTCTTGGAGTGACATGCGACCACAGGGTGACTCACCATCCCCTGGTGGTGCACTATGTAAAAGGTGAAAGGTTCAACCTTCCCCTGTGACACCCCGTGGCGACTATAGGACAGGATGATTAGTTCTCCTATGTGCAATAATGATTAGTTCTCCTGTGGCGACTATGGGACAGGATGATTAGTTCTCCTGTGGACCGAGATGATTAGTTCTCCCGTGGCGATTGTGGACATGATGATTAGTTCTCCTGCAACAACTATTGGACAGGATGATTCGTTCTCCTGTGGACAGGATGAATAGTTCTTCTATCAAGGCATCCTACCCATGCAGTCTGGGACTCATGGGAAGTACCTCTCATCTGATCAATGAGTCGGGAAATAAGGTTAGGGACCACTAGCAGTACTATCGATGGACGCATCGTTGTATCTACCGTACTCCCTATGCTAGGATGACCTCCATTGATCTGGGATCAGTGGGAGTGGTATGACACACTCTAAGACTGACTTCGGGTCAGTGGACGATGGTATGATATATCCTCGATCATTTCTTCTTCTTCATAGTTCAACATAGCAGAGCCAGCAGTGCATTTGATGGTTGGGACAGCACCGACGGTCAGACGGATTAGGAGATGGAGTTCTCCCTAGTTGAGAGGGAGTGTTAAAATTGGAAACTAGGGCCAAACTCCATGTGGGTCATCTCATTTATGGCAGCTGATATTTTTCCTAGATTCCTCTTGTCGAGAGGTGTAGGATTGATCTAAAGATCATTCAATTCCGACAAGTATTTAAGGAGATATAAATTTATTTGTATTTACTTGACAAATTGTCAAGGTCGGCCAACAATTAAATGTGTGGCACACATGCCCAGTGAATCATATAAATACAAGTGAGGTAAATTCATTTTCTCATCATCTCATCTCACTCATTTCTTCTCTCTCTCCCCTTAGCTTTGAGTTACACAAGGAGCAGCTCACACATGGGAAGGAGGACGCAGTAGGGCAAGGAAGACGTAGAAAGGAGAACGCAGAAGCTGCTGAAGGTCTCTTTGACCAGCGTTGACCAAGCGTTGACCTTAGAAGAGTGTGGTTTTGGTGTGGCTGCCTTTGCTAGGCACGCTGCAGTTTTTGGCACGAAAATTGAGGCAATCTGACCTCATGTTTGACCAGTGTTGACTGCCCTAGTTTGGGGCAACAGGTTGACTTCAGTCAACTGCAATTTGACTGTGTATTTGGGGTTGTTTAAGGGTTGCTTCTTTAGGTTGTTCGAAGACTAGTTGACCGGGAAATTGACAAAGCATATTGGAGGTCAATTTCATCTCGTTTGACTAAGTTTGACTTTGCTGATTTAGGGTTTGCTGCTGCTGATATAAAATTACATAATTCTGATTTTGTACTATTTCTCTCTGTTGAACTATTGAAGATAAAAGAAGATTTGATCAAAGGGTTTCCCCGCATTGAGGTTTGTCCCTGGCTAGCCCCGCCACATCTTGTGTCTCTTGTCTTGGCTTGTTTTTTGTCGATCGTTTAGTGTTCTATCTACACTTTACTTAATGCATATGTGATTGCTAATCAATGGCTAATATAAGAAGAAAAGAAGTAAACTGCTCTAAGCATAGAACATACGATAATTTAACAATATTAGATCAAGGACGGCAGCAAATCAATCAGCTAATGGCTCAACTCCTAAGAAACCCAAACGTTTGTGGAAACAAAAAGACCACCACTAAAGGTAGCAGTAACCATGACCCAAGAATATTCCAAGAATAAATTCGCTTATGCTCTAATGGACAAACTCATCCATGATGACAAGTATAAGATAGTTAATGACAAGTATAAGATAGTTAACGACATTATTTACTATAAGAATAGGATATACTTAAGAAGAAAATTTTGAATGTGGCACATGACATATCATCAGCTAGGCACCAGGGATTCTTCGAAACTTACCAACAAATCAAGGGAATGATTCTCATGGAAAGGTCTCAAAGATGAGATATTAAAATGCATTAAGGAATGCATGACATGCCAACAAAAAAAGTTTGAGCACTTGTATCCTGCAAATTTACTCCAACCTTTACCAAACAAAATTGGGATAGCATCTCAATGGACTTCATTACAACCCTACCCAAAGCACAAGGCAAAGATTACATCTATATAGTGGTTGACAGGTTGACAAAATTCACACATTTCTCTGTGATTCCCATTGATTATTCCACCAAACAAGTAGCAAAACTTTTCTTGAAAGAAGTTTTTAGCTTCACAGATTGCCGAAAAATATAGTCAATGATCAAGATAGCAAATTTATGGAGCCATTTTGGCAAGAACTCTTCAGGTTAGTCAAGACAGAATTAACCACAAGCACCAACTATCATCTGCAAATAAATGGTCAGACAGAGATCGTGAACAAATGGATTGAGGGATACTTACATAACTACGTGAATGGTCAACAACAGGCATGGATCAAATGGCTATACCTAGGGGAGCATTGTTACAATACTATTTATCATATGTCTATTGGGATGACACCTTTTAAAACACTGTATGGTTGCGATGCCCCATCCTTTCTTGACATGACTTTGGAGACAGCAAAGCCCCATTAGCTAAAGATTGGATACAAGAAAGCCAGGATATTCTCAAAACAAAAACATGCAGGCTGCACAAAATCGGCAAAATCGGCAATCTACACTAAAGAAGAACAGTGTCGAAACGCTGAAGTAGAGGATTTATGCACCCTACAAAGTTCTCAAAAAATGGGAGAGGTGGAGTATTAGTTAGAATTGCCAAAGGAAAGAAGAATTCATAATGTCTTCCATGTTCCCTGTCTCAAGAAGGTTGTCCGGAAGAAGGTCACTACTTTTGAATTGCCCCCTTTGGATGAAGGACAACTGGAGTTAAATCTAGAGACAATCATGGCAGTACGAGAAAAGAAACTAAGAGGCAACGTAATTTCAAAATATCTTATTAGATTGAAGAATCTTCCAAAAGAAGATGCCACATGGGAAGGAGAACGAGTTGTATAGCATCCCAATGTGCGATTGCTTGAGGGCAAGCAATTTCAAGAAGGGGGGACTATAATTTCCTCACCGAATTGATGGCTAATTGAGGGCGAGTTAGCTTGTCCGACCCCATAGGCTATAGTCTTGTTAAAGGGGTAAAACCAGTGCTGCACAAATCAACAAAAAATCGCGATAATATCGTATTATCACGATTTTTTCAAATTAACGATTAAATCAAGGGTAAAAATCGGGAATTTTTTTCAGTCGTTTTTCGAAAAAAATAGCAATTTTTAAGCAAAAAATAGTTGAGGCGTTGGGCAGCGCGTGTTTAATAGGAAAAAACCGATATTTTTGTTCATTTCAACAGCAGAGGGCGCAGTGGAGCTTGGAGCGTTGGAGAAATAGAGGGTTGGAGATTTTGAAGCTAAATCAAGTACCTGGAGGGAAGAGTGAGCTGAGGAGAGTCTAAAACCGTTATGGGCACCATAGTTTTGTGTTTTCATTGTTTTGTAACTTTGTTTTTGTTTTTTTTCATGTTTTTGGTGGGGTTTGGAAGGGGGTTATGTCCAATGTAATTTTTTTTTTTTTTTTTTGGTTGGGTTTGGAATGGGCCCATGGGGTTTTTGACATTTGTCCCAATGTACTTTTTTTTGGGTTGGTTTGGAATGGGGTTTTCTTAATTGTATGTATTTTTTTTTAGTTTTGTAAAATGTAAATAGTAAAAATACTAAATTGTAAGTTTGTAACTTGTAAATACTAAATTGTAATCCTTATTTTCCCATAGGTTCACCGAAACACCATTCAAGTTTTCAATTAAGTTCAAAATCAAACATGCCAAGGAAATTGGACCCTTTCTGGGAATTTGGTGAACCTGCTGCTCCGAATGATAGAATAAACTTGTCTTGCAAGTTGTGTGGGCACCATATGTCTGGAGGGGTGTAGAGATTGAAATATCACAGGCACAAATCCCTAGATTTGATGTAGGGCCTTGCTCAAATACAAATTCTGAACTCATCCAAAGAGCCATGAAAGCATTGGAAACTTTAGACCACACTAGAGAGGCCAAACAAGAAATGAAGAGGCAACTAAGAAAGTCAGTTGAACAAGGAAGTGGCAGTGGTTCTACTGCAGTATCAACCAACCCGGTAGCTGCCTCATCTTTTTTTGTTCCTCGAACCACACCTGGTTCACAGCGATCTATCAGTTCAATGCTAAAAAGAACTGAGAAAGAACAAGCTGACAAATTGCTAGCAAAATTTCTCCTTTGGAGTGATATTCCTTTCAGCATTGTAAGGAATAATCCATTTTTCCAGCCTACTCTTGATGCTATTGCAACCGTTGGCCAAGGGTACAAAATCCCTTCTTATCATGACATGAGAGGCCGAATTCTTCAAAATGAAAAGCTTGCCTGCACCAAAAGATCAGAGGATTTTAGGGAATAATGGGCACAAACAAGTTGCACTGTGATGTCAGATGGTTGGACTGACCAAAAGAGGAGAACCCTTATAAACTTCTTGGTTAGTTGTCTCAAGGAGACTATGTTTATCAAAGATGCAAGAACTTTATGTGATTTGCTGGATGTGTTTATTTTGGAGGTGGGTGCAGAAAATGTTGTCCAAGTCATAACGGACAATGCTGCAAATTATGTTGTTGCTGGCAAGATGCTTATGGACAGGCATCCTACTTTATTTTGGACACCTTGTGCTGCACACTCTATTGATTTGATGTTGGAGGACATAGGGAAAATTTCGTTTGTCAAAGATATTGTTGAGTCATCCAAAAGCATTACAAAATTTATATATAACCACACATCTGTGCTTAACTTGATGAGAAGATTCAACAACAACAAAGAGTTGGTGCGCCCCGCCATTACAAGGTCTTCCACCAGTTTCATATCTCTTCAATCCCTTTTGAATTATATGTGGGATGTGAAGAGAATGTTTCTTTCAGAGGAGTGGCATGCTTTGCCAATGAGCCGCAAACTAGAGGGAGAGGCTGTATGCAGACTAATTTCATACTAGGAAGACTTCTGGGCGGGAGTGCAGGAGGTGTGCGCCATTACTAAACCTTTGGTAAAGGTTCTTCGGTTAGTTGATGGTGAGAAGCCCGCAATGGGCTATGTGTATGAGGCCATGGATAGGGCCAAAGAAGCCATTCGGGCCTACTATGATGATAAGGGAGATGAGGGTTTCAAAGAGAACTCCTCCTGTGGGGAGTGATTGATGAATGATGGAACAACACACTCCATCGTTTCATTCATGCTGCTGGGATTTTCCTGAAACCCGCATTTTCTTACGCATGTGGGTTTGTATTTGATGCTGAGATCATGGATGGATTCTTAACCTGTGTCCAGAGGATAGTGCGATCTGCAGTAGAACGTACAGAAATCTCTAAATAAATTGAGACATATAGGATGGCAGATGGCACATTTGGCTTTGAGATGGCTGTGACTGATAGGACGATTAAAATGCCAAGTATTTTTTAGTTTGTTTCAAATTTCATTGTCTCTTCAAATTCCATTTTTTTCTTATGTTTATTTAAAATTTTATTTGTAATTTTGTTATAGATGCATGGTGGAGAATGTATGGTGCCAGGGTACCCCTTCTACAAAAGCTTGCCATTCGGATCCTTAGCCAAACATGTAGCTCCTCAGGATGTGAGCACAACAGGAGTGTATTTGATCAAATACACAACAAGAAGCGCAACAGGTTAACACTTAAAAATTTAAAATATTGCAAATTTCCAAATAAATTTTTGAATTCATTAAACAATATTTTTTTTATAATTATTAATTTATTATTTCATGATCTTTGTACAGGTTGGAGTCCCAGCGACTTAATGACATGGTCTACGTCTACGACAATCTTCGATTGTGGGTGAGGCAACTTGAGAGGACACCTGATATGGAGGCCATCTCATTAGATGGGATTGACACCACTGCTGCATAGAGGGTTGAGTCCGAGAGGCCTCTCATGGAGTCTGCTGATGATTGGTTAGTGCACGATGTAGTGGAGGGGGAGCAGGAGCAGGAAGAGTTGGAGCAACAGGAGGAGGAGGTGACACCACCTGCCCGGGCTACCCCTGCCACCAATAGAGGACGTGGTCTACCTCCTATAGCTCCTACTCCTAGTTCTTCAGGTTCTAGAGCACAGCAGACTCCACTGCCAATTCCACCAACACCAACATCTACATCTAGAGGGAAAGGAAAAGCTGTGGCATTTTCTCACAAGAGGGGCAGAGGAAATCAATAGTATTAGTTATTTTGTTCATTTCATTGTATATGACATTATGACTCATGATATGAGATACATTATTATATTTTTTGTTGATATTTTGAGGCTGAGTTGGGACTTAGGAGTCAGGACTTACTATTCAAGACATGATTCACTGTTATGTGTGATTTTAGCACTAAAAACGATATTAAACATCTTATATATTAGTTCTTTTATCATATTTATGTGTCAATGTATTTATTTTATGTTGTAGATGGTTTAGATATTAAAAAAATTGAAAAATAATGAATATTTTTGTACCAAACGATTTTTTCCAGATTATTACTGATTTTTTCCCGATTATTACGATCTTTTCCTCACACCGAAATTATCCCAATAACGATTAGTGCAACATTGGGTCAAACCCCAATTCTTCCTATGTTGTGGCAACATTGAGCAAAAATTGGGTCGGCTGGGGCTAAATTAGGACTTGCACACACAACCCCTCATATTTTGGAGCCCATGGAAAACCTATAAATAGAAGAGGGTTGGGATCAAATGAGGCATCATCAATTTGTGGATCAAATCATCTGTTCTCTTGACCTATAGCTCTGAGGGGGTTGAAAGATTCCACCCTAGTTAGTCCTATTTTCTATATTTTTTACTTTGTTCTGGCACAGGAAATTCTCTATCTAAGAAGCAGCAAGTCAAGTCTCTTGGGATTAAACGAAATTTTCTGAGGCTAGTTCATGATCAGATTTAAGACTCTGAAGCAGCAAAGTAGTTTTGTAAGGTAGTGATGTCATTTTGAGACAGGCTGAGACTTCCAAAGGCAAACTCCTGATCAGACCAGAAATTCCTGAGACCTTGAAACCATGTGAAGTTATCCTGTGGCAAAGGGGAAGCACATCTGAAGTGGGCCGCAACTCTTTTGGACAGTTCGGAGGCTGGGATAGTGGATGAATCTGTTCAAAGCCATTCTGTGAGCCAGCGCAGTTGTATTAGCATGAAGAGAAGAGCTTTCAAGGCAGACCGCAATCTCATCGAGGCTGGATGTAGGGCTAGAGCAGGCCGCAATTCCTAAAGAAGGTTAAGGAGTTCCTGATTACAAATCTTTCGAAGAATTCTAAGCAAAATCAGAGCTTGATTATCCTTCTAGTTACTTTACTATCCACCTGAAGCAGCTCACAAACCCTTCTTGAGTTAAAACAATATTGCAGTTATTCTCTGTAACAGGTCGAGGGTTTCATCCTGAAGCTTCCTAGTAAGGATCGCATAAACAGTATAGAGTAGTTGGGATCAATCAATAGAGTACAGTGGTTAGTAAGCTCTGTCAAATTCAGAATTTAAAAATTTTAGGATTGTAATGAAACTGGTTAACCAGGATAATTGAACTCAGTTTGTGTTCGCACTATTGGATTATTGAATGTATAAACTTGCATGTGATTTGTTATATCTGAATTGTTTTGCTGGAATATTTGTTTCATTTTCTGAGCAGAAGAAGAATTTGGGTGAAAACCCTAGCTGCTTAGAGAAAAAATTAGGGCACAAATTTCCTTCAATTGTTACAGTGGTATCAGAGCACATGCATCCTGCCAGCTTCTGAGTTCATGAGCCTTTTATGCTCCTAGCAGATACCAGCAACACCAGAGTACGACAAAAAAAACCATCATTCATCTTATTAAACAACTCATCCCCGTCACTAATAACATTATATTAGAATATCATACATAGATAGGTTACCTACCATACCCTAGCATTCTGTCCAAAACAATAAATATATCAGTAAGGAAAGTAACAATGGTGACCAAGTAATACTTTTAGACCTAAAATACATCAACCGGTTTCATCTGTCCTGTTCCAACCATAAAAGCAACCATAAACCAGAACAGGCAAAGCTCAAAGAACACTAAACTTATGCATTATTTGTAACCTCAAGTCACCATAAAATTTAAATCATAAATACCTGAATTCCATCTGGAAATGATATCAATGCCTGGATATCCCTCAAGGCCATCCCAACCCTGTTGCCTTTTAACTGGAATGTATCGGATGGTCATGTCACCTGGAGGCTGTGTACCCGTAATCACACCATAGATTGTCAAACATTCTGGACAAGAAGGACAAGTTTTAAACCATTGTGTGATGCATTCTCTATGAAAAAATGGTGACATTTAGCCAACTCTATAGCTTCATCTTCATGCAAACTGCTAAGACACACTGAACAATTTTCCCCATCATTAGGGTTTGGACATGCAATCAGGTAAGAATGTTCATCCTTTGAAATGTTGGGCTGCTCTGATTTATTACTCCTCGCCTGTTCCAGTGAAACTGTACTTGCATTCAAAGAATGGCATTGTTCCATAGCTGGGGACTCTGACGATGATGGCTGTTGATTTGGGAGATATATGCATCTTCGAACACTCCAATAACATGAATCATTTACACTGTATTGCATTCCATCTGCTTCAAATGACAGAGAATAATCTTGACCATTTACTTTAAATAATATGCCGGCTGGGCAATCTAGCTTATTACTTCATTGACTGGCTCTAGACTCGAGCCATGCTGTCTCAAACTTTGAAGCTAGTTGGTGATCATATCTACGCCAACAGTTACTCTCTGCTTCCCACCATTGCCAAATGGCAGTTGAGCCTAGCCCCATGGCATACCTACTTACCATCCGCTGCCACTGAGTTCTGAGATTGACCTACAAGAATGATTATTTACAGTTAGTATCTTTTGCAGTGAATAAATTTCCAAACAAAGATGAGAAATTACTCTACATCTCTTTGTATATTGTTATCTCTTCAAGATGACAGTATTCTCAAAAGTTGCCAACATCAGTAAAGATCTTAAAATTTAATACTCGTATTTGAGGAGTTCATTTGCTGTTTTTTACGTTTATTCACTGACTTCGGGTGTAGAACTTCAGAGATGCAAAGGGTCAAAAGTTGCAGACTTGCAAAGTACATTGCAGACTGCAGAGTAGCTTTACTGTTTTCAATGTGTTTCTGTTGCAGACCTGCAAAGTCCAATTGCACATCACCAAGTTTTACCACATTTTAAGGAGTTCTTATTGCATATTTGGATTTATTTCTCACTGAATTGAAGTATACACATGCAGGTTCAATGAATTTATTGTTGAATTTTGTAGCAATGGTCAGTTTTCATAATTAATATTTTAGCCCTTGATGTATACGTAAATATTAAATATAAAGCATGTTATTCATGCTATTGTCAAAAGAGAAAATATAAGGCATGTTCTTCATGTCCATTTCAAAAAGAAAAAATTTTAATTTTAATATTTGAATTTTTGGCTCCCAAACAAGCCAAGTCGGCCCTCCTGGTCAAGTTGGCTAAAGTCAAGTGGAACCCATTCGGCCAGCCAGAAGTGACCTCCTCCTGAGGAGCACAATTTCAGATCTCTCCTATTCAAGCAAATGGGACCTTCTGAGGCAGAGAACAAGACGAATCTGAGGCAGCATTTTGGACAAATCTAAGGCAGAGCAAGGACAAATCAGAGGTCGAACTTCTGGGCATCTCAGGGCAACAGATCCAAATTCTTACTACTACACAAGAGTGTTGAAATTCATTTTTTGAGACATATCAAGGCAGCAGGACTGAGTCTCTTGGGTGCAGAAGCAGGTTGAATTTCTTCCCTTGAAGATCAAATCCGGACGAAATTCTTGAGCAGCTGTTTGACTTCACTAGGAGGATCTTGGACCAGGTTTGACCAAGTCTACTTCGCTGGTCTATTTGACTAAAAGATCTAGGTGTGTCTCTTGTTGAACTGAATAATTTCTCTAAGGAAAAGGTTGTTGGGTTTTCCCCCATGTGGGTTTTCCCAGGATAAATGTTTGTGTTCTTGTTTGGCTGTCTCTTTATGATTCTACTGGCATTTAGTTTCTACTGTTGAGATCTTCTAAGTAAGGATCTCATAAGTGACACACTCTATCACGACATACATCAAGGTGTTGTCATGGTCCTATCATAGTTATGATCTCATTCTTGACGGAGACATAGTCACAAAGGTTATGATCTCAATGAAGTACAGCAAAGATGTTACAGCAGTAATGAAGTGGTGCAGTAATGGTGCAGCAATGATGATGAGCTCAGCATTAACAAAGAAAGAGGATTGGTATTTTGGTCTTGGAGTGTCCTAATAGGTCAAGGGTCATGGTCTTGGTATTCGTCAATTGGAATCTCTATAAGAAGAATTTTGTACCGGTTTCATCTCCAAGAGGGAGAGGTTTTGGCCCTAGCAAAAAGCCAACATCTTGTGTTATTGTCTCCTGTCTTTTAGTAACTGTTTGATCAAGTAAGAAATACACACACTAATGATATCAAAAGGGAGATATTGCTAATAAGCAGAAGTTAAAATACCTCACAAATAGTTATCATGCTAAGAAGAATCACATTAACTCTAATTGCCCTAAGGTGCTGAAGTCAAAGGAAGGGCAGCAAAAAGAGACATACAAGGATCAGTTTTCAAGAAGGGCATCAAAGCAAGTTGAGGAGCCTTGTCAAGATTGAAGGATTAGTCTACAACAACAGTCCACAATAGCAAGAGTTTTTGCAATCAAGGAGACAGTCTACAACAGCAAGAGTTTTTGCAATCAAGGAGACAGTCTACAACAGCAAGAGCTTTTATCTCCATAGTCATCATCAAAAGGCCACCTAGACCCTCATCAAAGTTGCCTACAAAGAAAGGTAACTCAGAGGACCTCAAAATCAAAGATCACATCATCTTGGAACAGTTTGACACCATGAAGTAGTCTTGATCTACAAAAGCAGGAAAATAATATTGAAGGCAAGAAGGCACTGTCATCTCCAAGGTTATGAAATCAAGCAAGGATCATCTCCTTTCCCTAGAAGAAGACCATCCGAGGAAGCAGCAAATCATCCTCATCAAAAGGGAGAAACCTTTTCTATCGAGCAAAGGCTTTCTCACTTGAAAGAAGATCATCCAAGAAGAAGCCCTCATACATCTTCTTCAACCATCATCAACATGATCAAGGTGAAGATTTCATGTTCACGTGACAAGTAAGTATCTTTTCATTCTATAATCAAGTTTGGTTAAATGACTTCATGATTGCAAAGAAATCTATAGGTTGGATGGGTCATCAAGATTCCTTGCATGAAAAAGCAGGATAATCATAGTCCTCTAAGTAGCTGAAGTCTCTCCTCTGAATTCATGGAAAGGGATACTTATGAAAGATCCCCTCATGTAGCAACTTTGGAGACATCAAAGAGATGTATATGATAAACTCATTCTCTGAAGATGCAATGAAGAAGGTCACATGAAATCTGATCTTCATGAAAGTAAAAGGGTATCAAAGGATGTGGGATATCTTCATAAGGTAACTTTCTTATCTCAAGGTAACAAATATCCATGAGATAAGAAAGTTACCTCATTCGACAACTTATGGTCTCTATGCTAAATAGAGAAAGACAAGTTGATGGCAAATGAACTCAAACATGTGCAGAAACGAAAGGCAAGGTTGGTCCTCAAGCAAACAGAATAAGTATAGCTAAGATTCAATGCTATGGAAAGTTTATAGAAAAGAACTCATATCACTAGAAAGATGGAGGAAGCTGAAGAAAAGGGCCAAGGAAAGAGGGAGTAACAAATCTCTACTATGAGTAAGATGGTATCCCTCACAAAAGGGTCCTGTCATAAGCTCCTAAATCTTGTATTATAAGATATGACAATGATAATAAGATGCATCATGGCATCATGGAAGCATTAGAAACAAGAGCTCGTCACATCACCATGGGAATCATGAAGGACAAAATTCATGGCAGACAAACTTAAAGGATATAGCTCTTGGGAACTTTAGTGAACATTGAAAGAAAGGAAGAAGTCATCCAGGACAAGGTTCATCATACATCAAAAGGGAAATATCTGCCAGATGGGGATATACAAGATTCTCTAATGGAATCCTCATAGAAGGGTTCACCAATCTAGAAAGGAAGCAAGTGTTTCATCAAGAACTCCAACTTGTGGAATACATGGATGATATTATGGTCACATAAGAGAAGAAGCAGATCAAGGGGTTGAAGACACTTCAATCAAGGAAGCTGTTGAAAGAAGCCTAGATGACCTAACAGTGAGATAAGCTATGTATGCTTCTGTTTTAAATTATAATGTCATGTCATATGGTTGCAGGTAACATGGATCATTACTTCTATCTTGAGAAGCATGATCAAGAGAAATAGGATCTCCTCCTCTAAAAGGATGCAAGAAAACATAAAAGTCACACTAGATGAAATCAACATAATATGTCCTCATATGAAATATGAGGTGGTTGACTACAATTAAGAAACTCTGATTTAAAGCTCCTGGGAATGGAATGTGTGAGGAAGGAAGAGATCGATATGCAACCCTGATGAAGGCAATCAACATCCAAAAGACCAAGAAAACTTGACTAGGAAATCTCTCGAAAAGATATGAAGACTTTGATGATGAAGACCCTTGACAGTGGATATCTTTGGGAGATGTGTCAACAAGTATGTAGGATGTTGATACCTACAGGAAGATGTCATGATGAAGAGTCATCTCGTAAGGTATGATTGCATATTATGTTTTGATTTCTTGAATAATATATGGATGAGTTCATGCAGGGCTACTCGAACAAGAGTTGTAAGTACAACAAGTATAACTAGTATTCATGTGGTGGATGGAAGAAGCACGAATGGGAAAGAAGTAGTCATGTGAAGAAGGTTCCAAATATGTATCAAGAAAGCCACTTTCCATGAAGAAAGGAATGGCATGACAAACCAAGAAGGAAAGTGATCGATAGTTGATGCCCTACAAGGAAAAAGCTCAAATGAATTTCATGACATCAAGGACAGAAGTTGATCAAGCAACTGAAGGAACCACGAAGAAGAAACTGCTGATGAAAAAGGAGAGCCTCTTGTTAAGAGGGAGCTCTGAGAGGTCCCTGATCAAAAGGGAGCTTGGATTGGGTCACCCCTAATTAAAAAGGAGTGACAGTTGTGTTTTTCTATTTCATGTGTCATGCACTAGACCAAGACTAACAGCCGTAAATCTTAGTGAAGGCCATGAAGAGAAACGTAGACATGTGATCGATGTATCTTCCCTAGTTGAGAGGGAGAGATAAACACAACATTCTTGTCTTCATTTGGGAAGAAAGAATGGAGGATTGGGTGATCACTTGGCATCTGATGCTCTTTGAGGATGTGTAGGGCATCTAAGATAAGAGTAGGCAAGAGGAAAAATATTCTTTGAGGGTTGGGAACCCAAAATAAGAATAGTCCTAGAAGATCATACTCAATGAACACCCGGGTAGGTATGTACCTTGAGAGACAATGATGAAGGTGTCTATAATCATTGGTCTCGCCAGCATTGTAGCTCATGGTGTCGTGGAGAGATTGAGTTGTTAGTAAAGGCCTTGCACTGTGACAATGTTGGTTGATATGATGCTATACAGATGGGAATACCAATCTGATTCTTCTTATGAGAAATTCTTCAGATTGAGAATGACTAAGTACCATTATGAATACCTCCCTAGTTAAGAGGGAGTGTTGAAGCAAGTGTAACTAGGTTAGGTCTTCATATATGTAATTTGAATCTTTGTACTTGTAAAAAAAGAAATATTATTTTTTTGTAAAAATATAAAATGAGTTTCTTGCTCATTACATAGGTCCAGCACATGTTGAAGTGCTACAAGAAAGTCAAAGAGACAAAGAGCTCTTCTTGAGCATATATGTAATGTATATGAGTCAACCTAGAGTCTGGATCATCCCTCCAAGACAAGCATAATCCTCTTGAACAAGGCAGCAAGCTAAATGATGAAGAACACAGCGATGTCAGCCTCAAAAAATATTTAAATGACAAGTGGGCTCATATGTGGAGACACAACAATTCACTGTGACATGGCTCATTTATGGAGGCAGAACCACTATAAACACCCCGCATACCCCGCAGGGATCACCACAGGAAACTAAGAATCTCGGACACTCTGAATTTCAGATGGGTGTAGGAGTTGTAGGATCTCGAATGGAAGAGTGAATACACCGCTCTAGAATCTCGGGCAAGTAGAGTACAAGAACTCGGTCAAGTATAATACTACAAGAATCTCGAACTAGTATAATGGTACAGTATTACAGTGTTTCGATTAGAGAAGAAATCTACAGTTTAGGATGAGTATTACAGGGGTACATACTCTCACAGTCTCGGCATAATAAGATGAAGTACAATGATGTATTCTCGGCATGACAATGACAAGCTTAATCTCGGTGTAAAGGGAACATAGTTACATTCTCGTTGAAGATCTCAATAGTCTTGGTAACAAGGATGTCCACAGTCTCAACATAATTATGATGTAAGGATCTCATAAGTGACACACTCTATCACGACATACATCAAGGTGTTGTCATGGTCCTATCATAGTTATGATCTCATACTTAATGGAGACATAGTCACAAAGGTTATGATCTCAGTGAAGGACAGAAAAGATGTTACATCAGTAATGGTGCAGCAAAGATGTTACAGCAGTAATGAAGTGGCGCAGTAATGGTGCAGCGATGATGATGAGCTCAGCGTTGTCAAAGAAAGAGGATTGGTGTCTTGGTCTTGGAGTGGCCTAATATGTCAAGGGTCATGGTCTTGGTATTCGTCAATTGGAATCTCTATAAGAAGAATTTTGTGCAGGTTTTCCTCTCCAAGATGGAGAAGTTTTGGCCCTGGCAGAAAGCCAACATCTTGTGTTCTTGTCTCTTGTCTTTTGGTAATTGTTTGATGAAGTAAGAAATACACACATTAATGATAACGAAAAGGAGATTGTGCTAATAAGCAAAAGTTAAAATACCTCAAAAATAGTTATCATGTTAAGAAGAATCACATTAACTCTAATTGCCCTAGATTCTTCCACAAAATGTAGCACCCAAAGGCAGTTCTTGAGATCATGGGTGTTGTAAAAAAATCATTTGATCTCACACTTAGCAAAGAAGCAATTGGCCAAAGATATGTTTAAGGCTTTCGTAGACCTATTCTAGAGTGATAATAGGAACAAGATCTTGAAAAACAAGCTCAGATTCATCCAAGTGTCACGGTCTAATAATGTTAACAGTAATTTTGTGAAGATCATCTAGATATGATATCAAACTGCATCCATTGGAAAGAGTGGATGAGACAAAACTCCTAAATGGGTTCACCAAGCCATCAGAATTATTCGTGAAGGGAAAAGGAAGGGTTCCAAGGGTAACAGTGAAGGATCATAGCCAGGGAAGAATGACTTGAGCAAGCTCAAGTACTTCATTTGCCACAAAAACAAGGATCATGCATCATAGTTTCCAGAAAGGAAGAAGGGGAAGGGGAAGTCATAGCATTAGCGAAAGTTCAGATAATGGACTTCTCGTTGGTCTCATATCTATCCACCAGCACCATCACTAGGAGTGTTTGGTACTTAAATAGCAATGCATCACACCACATGGCAAAAGCAAAGGACTTCTTTAGCAGTCTGACAAAGAAAGACTCAAAAGTGCATGTGGAGCTCAAAAATGATACCAAGTATGCAATGAAGGTAGAGATAACCATTAAGTTCCATCCCCAATCAAGAGGAACATCCAAAGCCAAGGACATGCTATTTGTACTAGGATTGAAGAAGAACTTACACTTAGTCATAGTGATGGAGGATAGAGGATTTGAGGTCATGTTTAAAAATGGGAAGTTGTTCATTCACCCAAAGGATACTAGCCCAAAAACAGTGCTAGACATCGACGTTAAAGAGTGCAACTTACACAGGTTGAAGGGCAAACATGTTCAAGTTTTGGTACATGACTATGACAACTTGTGCAAATTGGGGAATAGGATGATGGGACACTTGCACCACAAGGCATCACCGATTATGAGGGAGATTGTCACTAGTCTCCCAAAGTGCAGGGTTGAACAGTGAGATGTGTGTAGAGCAAGTCCAAGGGGATCTTGGATCGCATTCATTCATATGTGTGGACAGATGTCAGTGGCATTTGTGCAAGGAGCACTATATTATGCCACGTTCATTAATGAGTACTCCAAGAAAACCTTGGATCTTCTTAATGAAGACCAAGGATGAGGACTTCATTCAATTCCAAAAGTACAAGGCCCAGGTGGAGAACCAAAGAGAGAAAAGGATAAAGTTCTTGAGGTCAAATAATGGGATTAACAAATCCAAACATTTCTGCAAGGAGATAGGGATCAAGTCGGAGATGACAATCTTGTACAACCCTCAACAGAACAAGGTTGTGAAGAGAGAACTAGTCTCACAAGAACAGTTAAAGCAATGATACATAACCAAGATCTCCCTAAGTTTATTTTGGTAGAAGCATGTAACACAACAATGTATGTTTAAAACAGGAGTCCTCACATGATCTTGGGGGAGAAGGCTCTTGAGGAAGCATTTACATGGGTAAAGCTAGAGATAAGACACCTAAGGATCTTTGGTTGTCCAATGCATGTCCGCATTCTTATGGAGAAGAGGATGAAGTTGCAACCCTATAGAGAGGAGCATATTTGTGGGGTGCAACAAAACTTTGAAGGCATACATTATCTTCATTCCAACACAGAGGAAGACAACTGTTAGCAGGGGATGTGAAGTTCCAAGAGGGGCTAGCACTAGGAAGCCTTAAGAACCACTTTAGTAACAGAGTAGTAGGAGGAAGATGCTCTAAATGTTGAGGAACATTCATCAACTACTTATAGTTCAAGGAGTCTTCAAGTGGGGAGGAGGGGCCAATAACACTTCCTACCAGTTATGTTAAGAGACCTCGATGGTTTGAGCAAACACTGAGGGATGTTGAGGAGCCTATGGAGGCTCATAAGAGCACATTCAAGGAAAGCGAGCCTCCAAAGAGGTTTCTAAAATACTTGGCATTGATGAGTAGCGTCAATGAAGAGGCAGTATAGACCAGGATGTTTGGAGGAAGTCCATGGTGAAGGATGATGTGTGGGACATTGTACTAAGACTAGAGGGAAAGCTAGTTCCAAGTGGCTCTTCGAGAAGTACCTTCCTCGCTGAGTGGGAGTTGATAATAGTACATTGGACAAGCACTTCCCCACGAATCTAAGTGTCTAGATGTTTGCAAGTCATCCAAAGGACTCTTAACTAATTAAAGTAATTGACATTTATAAGGAAATGTGAGATAAAAGACCAAGGTAAAAGACATATTAATGAGCACAAAACACAATGACATAGTGAGATCTTAGTGATTGGGTGGAGAAAGACATTCTTCAAAGTCTGCAAATTCCACAGGAAGAGAACAAGGGGCAACAAGGGAGAAAGTTCCAATGGCCAACAAGATCAAAAAACGGCTCTTGAGAGTTATCAGCTAGAAAAAAATCAGATTTTGTATTTGTAATTTTCTTCAATGGACATTTATTTTCCCAATTGGGAAAACCCTTGTACATTGTAAAGCTAATGTTAATTAATAGTAGATTTGAAAGGTATAATTTTCTATTTGGGTGTATGAGATTGGTTGTTTTGCTTCCGCTATTTATTTTTTATTTGCCTATTAAAAATTCCAACAATGCATTCATTCAACAGATTTGCAATAAATTAATTTAAACAGAGAAAGAAATAACAAACAAACAAAAAAAACTTACTAGGTAATAAATTTCTAGACATTGGGGATAATAAACTTTAACACTAGTGAGAACCACATCATGAATTGAGATATAGCCAGTGGTCTTGTACCCGGGTTGACTGTGTTTTCTGGTCTCAATATTTAGCCTTTGGATGGTGTCTTAACCATTTTGAGATTAGCAAAATTCGTCATCTCTAAACTGGTAGACTACCTTCTAAGAGGCTCAATGGCCACCTCTTCCTCTCCTCAAGGTCGTAAATCCAATGCAAATAGTGTTTGCTAGAACCAGATTTAGCTTGAAGACCTGAGACTCCTCATTGCAGTAATGGACAACATAAAAGGAAACAAAGCTTCGTTACCCTTTATCACTTCTAAGGTGCAAGAGAAATAGCATTGTCACCCAAAAAGTAAACATAATGAACTTGCTCGTGCAACAAACGAAAAGATTGGATATTTTAGAACTTGAATGTGGTATGCTCTAAAACTTAGCTCTGAATGCAACAAGGACCTTGGAAAGCAAAGCTGAAAGAAGATGACACAATGCACCAATTCAGAGAGCCAATGGACATGCACTTGTAGCACTCCCCCTCATCAGAAGTCTGATAGGAAGAGGTCAAAATTATCTGAGGTCAAATTTTCACGCTTTTGGTTGAGTCTCTAGTTTATGAATATTTGTAAAGCCATAAGAATTCTAGGGCTTTTTATGAATGTAGCAACATCTGGGGAAATATCGAATACAGTTTTTGTAGACTTCAGTAAATTGACCCATGTAAAATCAGAGCCTATTGACTCAGGGCTCAGATTCACTAAAGCATATTAATATACTACGACGATGTATGCATTAGCTACAGAGTTAAATTATATTTCTATGTTTCGGTTTTAAACCCCTAAAAAAAACATAAAATGAGAATATCAACATTTTTAAATAAGAACAAATTTTCATTGTGCTCAATAGTGAAACACGGTAATGGAAAATTCATAAAATGCCATAGGATGAAAGAATTTATGATCTTTGTGATAATAAGAAAGTAGAGGATGAAAAACATTCTCTTAGAACGCATTACCTACGGCACATCGAATTTCAATGTCAAAATACTTGTGACAATACAGACCTTCCTAACCTTTTAACTCATAAAAAACTATAGAAATTCAGGAACGCTTTTTAATAGTACTTTCAAGCATAGAAATAAAATTATACAGCTAACCAATTAATTCCAAACCATTTTTTCTCAAGGTCCAATAGACCAAAGTTGGCCTCAATGAATGTTGACAATCATCATCATTTTTGTAAACATTTTTCCATGTCTTTAATTTATTCAATTTACTTCACTGCATTGATTTCATATACAGCAATAATCATCTTCTTCTCTGCTCACCAACCTTTCAAGAAATTGTATTATTATTTCTATATACGTTTATGGTAATATTAATTTGAATTGCATTGAAAGGGAACCACTGCTACAGAATTTAATGTGTATTACAATGCAATTCTTAAATGAGGAACCCATATTAGCATATTCCTTGTCATAATACCGACTGAACATATCGATAGTTCAGTGACACTTAAACCAAAGGAAAACGAGTTAATGTGAATATTAGCTCCTACACTGAATATTAAATTCATAACTAAAGTTTAAGCAATAAATTTAACCAGGCTTTATCCAAAAAAATTTGCATAGGGCAGCCTGGAGCCTGAAATATTAATGCTTCTCCAGAACGCTGCACTTTGGAAACAATTAAATCTCTCGCTTTAAATAACATTAACAAGGGCTAGTTCTTTCTTCACTCTGTCAAAATAGCCCTCATCTGGCTGCAAAAATACAAAATTCATATTGTTAACATTTTGTTTTTGGTATGAAAAGATCACATATCATTGAATCAAACTAATATATATAAACTGGTTACAGTTCTCAATACAGAGAGAACAGAAAATAGACTACATAGTCGACATTAAGATTAAAATTTCGCTAATAAGAAATATAAGAAAACAACACTTACATAACCATAATTACTGGAACCTCCATATTTTTGGGTTTTATGGTGGATCCCTGCCCAGCTAAAGATACCAAAACATGAGTTAGATTAAGGAACCATGATGAAAATTTAGCTGAACACATCGACCCACAATCGACAAAATCAAAACAACATACAAGTTGAAGAAAAGCTGGAGTTGACATCCGGTCCTATCTTTTGTTCTTTGATTAGGGGAAACATATTAAAGGCAATCAAATCTTTCAACACAAGTTGAAAGAATAGCGTTATAAGGGGGCTTCAATCAAACTATCAAACAATAAACTTGCGTTAAAAAGTATCTAAAATCAAAGTAACAACCAATCAATTCCATATTAAGAGGTGAGTCACATAAATGAACATTTCACACGGTTATATCCAGTAGATAGCAGGTTCAAAAATCAAATGCTGAATCGGGTTGCCCTAAAGCTGCCTGAATTAGTTTGCTGAAAGACTTAAAAGAGCCATGCACTTGAGTATTTGACTAGCATTTAATCTTTGCCTTGTGTCAGACAGTTAATTTTGATTGTGTGAGACAATTAATTTTGATTCCTTTAATCTTCAATTTGTTATAGAGTCCACAGACTAGTATGACCAAGAGTGCCAGCTTTACATCCTGGAAATTAATAAGTTTGCGTGACTTTCATTTTACCCAACAGATCATATCTGAAGGTTGTGCAAAAATGTTTGCAAGGATACCGTCAAATACTGATTGTGGTATAGGCATCTATGGTGAATGAGGATACCATGAGACAGTGGTAAGCAAGAGGTCACTGGGTAAGCAAGAAAATGTGAATGGCAAACTAACAGGAAAGGTTGGAACCTTAAACAACAAGAAAGGAAGCATAATGTAGCAAAAGAGTGCATAGAATGTGTATGATTGCATCACATTGGCTATTTGAGTGTGATTTTCTTTTGAACAAAGAACAAAGTTCAACGAAAATCAAGCCAGCTACAAAAAACACACATGGCATAATGACTACCCCACATGTGGAATGCAGATTTTCTCCAACACAATCAATATACAAGAGCTGCTTAGTATTTTCAAGGTTCAACCGCTTGAAAAAACATTAAATCAAAACCCAAAAGATAATTTGTAGCAAAGAAGCACATGGGACCATAAACATGTCAGATTAAATTTCGTCAAAAAATTAGCATCCAGTTTGACGGATGATTGTAGTTAAAATTCAAAGATAATCGAAGTGTAATGAATAATTGAACAACAGCCCAAAGTTTTGTACAAATTACGTTTCAAAATAGGCACATGATTATTTATGCATGACAATTGATCAAAAAGCAAAAAAAAAACAGAAACTGCATAGGTTTAAGACATGAAACTTACACGACAGTGTTACTTATTCCAGTTGTCACAGATGTTCCCACAGTGAAGATTAGACGACGATTCCAAGCAGTCTTCAAGAGTTGAAGAACTTCTTCTCCTTCTTTGTTCTTCGGCAAGTAAGCAACCCGTCTTGTACCAGTGTATCGCTTTCCAGGATTTGGATGCTCTGCAGTCTAGTCAAGTTTTCAATTTAATTAAAAAATTAGAAAATGGCCCGAGTGGAATAAATGGACTAATGTTGTTTATGAAATGAACCGTTGTGTGATTTAAGAAATTTTGACGTAGGTAGGTGTAACAAATATTATTCTTGGCATAAATGCCACTAATTATTTTCAACAGTTCAACGTGGCTAGGAATTTCTGATGGTTTAGCACATGTTGATTAATATTACATAGCCTAGTACAGAAACACTAACTTAAGGTCCACTATAAGTAACTCATTCTTTTTGTATGTTTCATTTCCATAAATTCCTATACGTTTTGGTTCATCTATTGCTGCATCCCATAATGATGACAACAGGAATGCTATACTTGTATTTTTGAGAAACTTCCATAACAGATTGATCAAAAATACAAACAGCTACCATCAACTAAAGCAGAATTCACCCCTAGAGAATGGTATTGGACAATGGAAAGAAACAATATTAATGTGCAGTGTAGAAGATCATATATTAAAAAAACATGGATAAACTATCATTTTGTTCTGGCACATTTTTGGAGCTCCTACAACTTTGCATGTGGAATGCTCCAGCTAAAAGGACAAGTGGCATACAAAAAACCTAAGACATGGCAAAGTATTCATTATTTAAAAGAGCACTCCACTTATAGAAGTATTCAATGCCCATTGCAAGACAAAGAAGACGCAGTGAAAGGTGAAATGCTTGCTTTCAGTGCCCTAGCTGAAAGGAGGACACATGGCAACAATGTGTGATCTTAAGGAAGAATTAAAGAAGCGAAAATGACTCATGCTAAGGGTTGGGTGGAACTTGATTTTAGTTGTCTTTACAGCCCCCAAAAGGGGCGAGCCCCGCAAGGGATAGAAAGCTCTTACAAGAAGGATTCATAGCACGAGTGATTGGCCTTTCGGTTCAATTACTCGTTCAATGAAGGGATACATCACAAATCTTTCCTACTAATAAGAATAAATCTCTATTTTCTAGCAAATGTGGCCATGGGATTCAGGCCCACGTGCAGGTGCGAATGCAAGGTTCGCTTTGTTCCAATAGATGACATGTTTTTCATGTATTCAAAGTCCACATTATCCTCATCGCTTGGTCACACACCTACAAGTGTATGTCCTCACCGAATTGATGGCTAATGGAGGACGAAATAGCCTATCCAACCTCGTAGCCTATAGCCTTGTTAAAGGGGTAAAACCCCAATTTTTCCTATGTTGGGGCAACATTGGGCAAAAATTGGGTCTGTTGGGGCTAAATTTTGGAGCCCATGGAAAATCTATAAATAGAAGACGGTTGAGATCAAATGAGGCATCATAAAATTGTGGATCAAATCATTTGTTCTCTTAAGCTATAGCTCTGCGGGTTTTAAGACCTCATTTCACCTACTAATTTCGGTGGTGAAAAATTCTACCCTAGTCAGTCCTATTTTCTATTTTTTTACTTTGTTTTGGCACAAGAAATTTTCTATCTAAGAAACAGCAAGTCAAGACAAGTCTCTTGGGATTAAACCAAGTTTCTTTCTGAGGCAAGTTCATGATCAGATTTAACACTCTGAGGCAACAAATTAGTCTTGTAAGGTAGCAATGTCATTTTGAGACTGGCTAAGACTTCCAGAGGCAAACTCCTGATCAGACTGGAAATTTCTGAGGCCTTTAAAACATGTGAAGTTATCCTGTGGCAGAGGAGAAGAACATCTGAAGTGGGCCGCAACTCTTCTGGACAGTTTTAAGGCCGGGATAGTGGACAATTCTGTTGATAGCCATTCTGTGATTCAACACAGTTGTATTAGTGTGAAGATAAGAGCTTTCAAGCCAGACCGCACCCTCATAGGGGTTGGACAAAGGGCTGGAGCAGGCCGCAATTCCTAAAGAAGGTTCGGGAGACCTGGTGACAAATCTTTTAAAGAATTCTAACCAAAACCTGAGCTCAATTATCCTTCTAGTTACTTTATTGTCCACCAGTAGCAGCTTGCAAACCCTTCCTGAGTTATTACAACATTGTGGTTACTCTTTGTAACAGGTCAAGGGTTTTGTCCTGAAGTGCCCTAGTCAGAATCGCATAAACAATATAGAGTAGTTGGGATAAATCAATAGAGTCAGTGGTTAGTTAGTAAGCTCTGTCAAGTTCAGAATTAAAAATTATTTAGAATTGCAATGGAACTTCTTAACCAGGATCATTATTAGGTAAACTGCTTTGTTGGAATACTTGTTTCATTTTCTGAGCAGAAGAAGAATTTGGGAGAAAACCCTAGCTGCTTAGGGAAAAAATTAGGCACATATTTCCTTTAATTGTTACACTGGTATCAAAGCACAAGCATCCCACCAACTTGCAAGCTCACGAGCCTTATATGCTTTCAACAGATACCAGCAACGTCACAGTAAGAAAAAAAAGAAACATCCATTGTTCAGCCATGGGGGATAGAGCAGGGCGAGAACAGGATCCTAGCATCTTACTAAATGCAATACTCCAAGGACAGCAGCAAATGACTGGCATATTACAGCAAGGACAACAGGATATAGATCAGGTATTAGATCAAGGACAGCAACAAATCAATCAGCTAATGGCTCAACTCCTAAGAAACCCAAATGTTCCTGGAAAAAAAGACCACCACTAAAGATAGCAGTAACCATGACCCAAGAATATTCCAAGAATAAATTCGCTTATGCTCTAATGGACAAACTCATCAACAATGACAAGTATAAGATAGTTAATGACAAGTATAAGATAGTTAACGACATTATTTACTATAGGGACAGGATATACTTACTTAAGAAGAAAATTTTGAAGGTTGCACCTGACATATCATCAGCTAATCACCAGGAATTCTTCAAAACTTACCGACAGATAAAGGGAATGATTCTCATGCAAAGGTCACAAAGATGACATATTAAAATGCATTAAGGAATGATGACATGCCAACAAAAAATGTTTGAGCACTCGTATCCTGCAAATTTACTCTAACCTTTACCAAACAAAATTGTGATAGCATCTCAATGGACTTCATTACAAGCCTACCCAAAGCACAAGGCAAAGTTTACATCTATATAGCGGTTGAAAGGTTGACAAAATTCGCACATTTCTTTGTGATTCCTACTGATTATTTGACCAAACAAGTAGCAAAACTTTTCTTGAAGGAAATATTTAGCTTCACAGACTGCCTAAAAATATAGTCAATGATCAAGATAGCAAATTTATGGAGCCATTTTGGCAAGAACTCTTCAGGTTAGTCAAGACAGAATTAACCACAAGCACCAACTATCATCTGCAAATAAATGGTCAGACATAAATCGTGAACAAATGGATCGAGGGATACTTACATAACTACATGCATGGATCAAATGGCTATACCTGGGGGACCATTGTTGCAATACTACTTATCATATGCCTATTGGGATGACACCTTTCAGAACACTGTATGGTTATGATGCCCCATCCTTTCCTGACATGACTTTGGAGACAGCAGAGCCCCATTATAGCTAAAGATTGGTAAAAAGAAAGCCAGGATATTCTCAAAACAAAAATATGCAGGCTGCACGAAATCAGCAAAAGATGTACACAAACCAGCACCGAACAAAACGCAGTTTTGAGGTAGGTGACCCTGTATTTCTGATATTGCAACCATATAGGCAATCTACACTCAAGAAGAACGGTGCAGAAACGCTGAAGTAGAGGTTTTATGGACCCTAAAAAGTTCTCAAAAAAATAGTAGAGGTGGCATATTAGTTAGAATTTCCAAAGGAAAGCAAAATTCACAATGTCTTCCATGTCTCCTGTCTCAAGAAGGTTGTCCGGAAGCAGGTCACTATGATTGAACTGCCCCCTTTGGATGAAGGACAACTGGAGTTAATTCTAGAGACAATCGTGCAAGTATGAGAAAAGAAACTAAGAGGCAACGTAATTTCAAAATATCTTATTAGATTGAAGAATCTTCCAAAAGAAGACGCCACATGGGAAGGAGAACGAGTTGTATAGCATCCCGATCTGCAATTGCTTGAGGGCAAGCAATTTCAAGAAGGGGGGACTGTAATTTCCTCACCAAATTGATGGCTAATTGAGGACGAATTAGCTTGTCTGACCCCATAGGCTATAGTTTTGTTAAAGGGGTAAAACCCCAATTCTTCTTATGTTGTGGCAACATTGAGCAAAAATTGGGTCGGCTGGGGCTAAATTAGGACTTGCACACACCACCTCTCATATTTTGAAGCCCATGGAAAACCTATAAATAGAAGAGGGTTGAGATCAAATGAGGCATCATCAAATTATGGATCAAATCATCTGTTCTCTTGAGCTATAGCTCTGAGGGTAGTGAATGATTCCACCCTAGTTAGTCCTATTTTCTATTTTTTTTACTTTGTTCTGGCACAGGGAATTCTCTATCTAAGAAGCAGCAAGTAAAGTCTCTTGGGATTAAACGAAATTTTGTGAGGCTAGCTCATGATCAGATTTAAGACTCTGAAGCAGCAAAGTAGCTTTGTAAGGTAGCGATGTCATTTTGAGACAGGCTGAGACTTCCTAAGGCAAACTCCTGATCAGACCTGAAATTCCTGAGGCCTTGAAACCATGCGAAGTTATCCTGTGGCAAAGGAGAAGCGCATCTGAAGTGGGCTGCAACTCTTTTGGACAGTTCGGAGCCTGGGATAGTGGACGAATCTGTTCAAAGCCATTCTGTGAGCCAGCGCATCTGTATTAGCATGAAGAGAAGAGCTTTCAAGCCAGACTGTAATCTCATCGAGGCTGGATGTAGGGCTCGAGCAGGCCGCAATTGCTAAAGAAGGTTCAGGAGTTCCTGATTACAAATCTTTCGAAGAATTCTAAGCAAAATCAGAGCTCGATTATCCTTCTAGTTACTTTACTATCCACCTGAAGCAGTTCACAAACCCTTCTTGAGTTAAAACAATATTGCAGTTACTCTCTGTAACAGGTCGAGGGTTTCATCCTGAAGCCTCCTAGTAAGAATCGCATAAACAGCATAGAGTAGTTGGATCAATCAATAGAGTAAAGTGGTTAGTTATTAAGCTCTGTCAAATTCAGAATTAAAAAAATTTAGGATTGTAATTAAACTGGTTAACCAGGATAATTGAATTCAGTTTGTGTTAGCACTATTGGATTATTGAATGTATAAACTTGCACTATGTGATTTGTTATATCTGAACTGTTTTGCTGGAATATTTGTTTCATTTTCTGAGCAGAAGAAGAATTTGGGTGAAAACCCTAGCTGCTTAGGGAAAAAATTAGGGCATAAATTTCCTTCAATTGTTACAGTGGTATCAGAGCACAGGCATACTGCCAGCTTCTGAGTTCATGAGCCTTTTATGCTCCTAGCAGATACCAGCAACATCACAGTACGACAAAAAAAAAAAAAAAAACCATCGTTTAGCCATGGGGGATAGAGCAGGTCAAGGACAACAACAGGATCCTGACATCTCATTAAACAACACATTCCTGTCACTAATAACATTATATTAGAATATCATACATTGATAGCTTACCTACCATACCCTAGCATTCTGTTCAAAACAATAAATATATCAGTAAGGAAAGTAACAATGATGACCAAGTAATACTTTTAGACCTAAAATACATCAACCGGTTTCATCTGTCCTATTCCAACCCTAAAAGCAACCATAAACCAGAACATGCAAAGCTCAAAGAGCACTAAACTTATGCATTATTTGTAACCTCAAGTCACCATAAAATTTAAATCATGAATACCTGAATTCCATCTGGAAATGTATATGTGATATGAATGATATCAATGCCTGGATATCCCTCAAGGCCATCCCAACCCTTTTGCCTTTTAACTGGAATGTATCGGATGGTCATGTCACCTGGAGGCTGTGTACCCGTAATCACACCATAGATTGTCAAACATTCTGGACAAGAAGGACGAGTTTTAAACCATTGTGTGATGCATTCTCTATGAAAAAAATGGTGACATTTAGCCAACTCTACAGCTTCATCTTCTTGCAAACTGCAAAGACACACTGAACAATTTTCCCCATCATTAGGGTTTGGACATGCAATCAGGTAAGAATGTTCATCCTTTGAAATGTTGGGCTGCTCTGATTTATTACTCCTCGCCTGTTCCAGTGAAACTGTACTTGCATTCAAAGAATGGCATTGTTCCATAGCTGGGGACTCTGACGATGATGGCTGTTGATTTGGGAGATATATGCATCTTCGAACACTCCTATAACACGAATCATTTACACTGTACTGCATTCCATCTGCTTCAAATGACAGAGAATAATCCTGACCGTTTACTTTAAATAATACGCCGGCTGGGCAATCTAGCTTATTACTTCGTTGGCTGGCTCTAGCCTCAAGCCATGCCGTCTCAAATTTTAAAGCCAGTTGGTGATCATATCTACGCCAACAGTTACTCTCTGCTTCCCACCATTGCCAAATGGCAGTTGAGCCTTGCCCTATGGCATGCCTACTTACCATACGCTGCCTCTGAGTTCTGAGATTGACCTACAAGAATGATTATTTACAGTTAGTATCTTTTGCAGTGAATAAATTTCCAAACAAAGATGACAAATTACTCTACATCGCTTTGTATATTGCTATCTCTTCAAGATGACAGTATTCTCAAAAGTTACCAACATCAGTAAAGATCTTAAAATTTAATACTCATGTTTGAGGAGTTCATTTGCTGTTTT
>APFE031501784.1:0-10621 GCA_000404065.3 Pinus taeda | reverse complement strand
TTGGAAGCACACGCCTTACATGGAACACCACCTGCCTTGAGAGCTTGCTCTATCCCAGGTCAACTCCTCTTCACTGTGTTGGGACCAGGACACGTCCATGAAGAATCCGGAGCACACTGCCTTCTAACCGAGCTCATCCATGGATCCCATCGTGATATTACCGGGGCCCACCACCTTCGTTCGGCATTCTGAGGATTCATCCACTTGGCTAACTTTAGGGCATGGCTCTGATACCACTTGTAAGAACTTTGGACACCACATATCTCCACAATGGTATGATATTGTCCACTTTGGGCCTAAGCCCTCATGGATTTGCTTTTGGACTTACCCCAAAAGGCCTCATACCAATGGAGATATTTGTCCATCCTTATATACCCATGATCCTCCCCACTTCTAGTCAATGTGGGACTTTGGTCGTATACCCAACAGTGGAGATGATGTTGTGGATGTTTAGGAGATGGATTCCATTTGATTGTAGATGTTTTTGCTACAGGAGGATTGGATTGCTATGATGGGTGTTGATGTTGTGTTGTAGCCTGAAGATGTTGTTTTTGTAGGCGGTTGAAGTGTTTCTCTAGATGTTGCATATGTCTCTACATGTCTTGGAGACATTGCATGCATTGCTACATGTGTGAGATGTGGTTGCTTGTGTTGGAGGTGCTTGTACCAGTGACAAAGGTTGTTGTATGCCTTGAAATTGCTACTGCAAGAGTTAGAGATGCTACTATAGGTAGAGGAGGTTGCTACAGGTGATGATCAAATCTACATGTGATAGAGATGGTTGATGACACAGTAGTTGAGTTGTCAACTAGGTATTCATGTCTATGCCTATGAGGATACGTGTTTTAGTGATGTAATGGCTTGATGATGGTGCTACAGAGGTTTACATGTTTTTTCAAATGAGTTGCAACTTGTTAAATGGTCTGATGGAGAGTGGAGGACTTGGCTGCACACTTTCCAACCTTGTTTGTTGGCCCTTCTACGTCAACCTGGTAGTGACAGTTGGGAGGATTGTTTGATCCATTTTCAGAGGTGTCTGAGGCCATGTCAGAGGTCGCGAGGCATGTATAGATGCAAGGGAAGAGGATGCAATAGATGGCAGAGGTCCTAAGATGAAGGACTGGTGGTTTTCCTCACTGTTAGTTTTGTCAGCAAAAATAACTCTTTCCGCATGACACTAGTCACATCGAGGGAAGATTATGGGAGAAGTTATAGCCCCAATCGAGTTCATACTATGTCAAGGTTGCGACTGGCGGAAAAATGTGAGAAAAGCTCTGCATTTCTCGCATTGTTCGGAAGTCAATTGTCAAATAAATTCCTAGAGGCTTCCAGAATTGTTATAAAAAGTCAAGAATGGTTTGAAAAGGTGCTCTCATGATGTGAATGCATTTAATGCACTAGTGGTGACCTCAATGGATTGATTTGGTCCAATTTTTGCAACTTTGATCCTAGCCCCAAGCTCAATTTCAGCCTACATGTTTTATATTCTTGCATTGTGAGCTTTGTGGTTGTTGATTGAGTTAGATGTTGAGAGTATGTGTGGATAGAATGAAAAATAGTGATATTATGCTTCAAATCTGTTATCACCAAAATCAAACCCCTGATAGGATGTTGACCAGGAAGACCTTGTGTAACTCCTTCAAACCTACTTTATGCTGAGGCTTAGCCTCCTCAACCTGATCTCTCAAAAGGATTAATGATATTGATAATAGATAAGATGGCTAACTCTAGTAAATAAATGATAAATGAAAGAGGTTGAAACACAATTAGAAAGTATCCATTGGGCTTATGGAGTCAAATATGCTTCAGTATTGACAGTAAAGTTAGCTTTGCATAGAAGTCAGGGCATTTAGAATCCAACATATGTAGAACACATCAAACACATAATGGACCAACATAATTTACAAATGTATGCAGGAAATTAGAGCACTGTAAGTGATTTCTAACTGATCACACATTCATAACACTGTATATAATAGGAAGAAGAAAACACAAGACATTCAGAACATCGAATTCTTTATGATTCCTGAGAAGCAAGGCCAATACTGTATTACTAGAAAACATAGTCTTTTTACAAAGCACAATATAAGAGCTTTTCTCAATAATTTTCCAACCCTTTGTACATCAGATGTTCTGCTATATATAGAGCTCTATCCATAACTGAGATTCCTCCTCCAGCATGAGGGGAACTCGAATTCATCTTATTATGACACCTATTAACACTTTAAACTAACTATTAAATACCACTAACGGCTAACTATAAGATCTAGAAACCTAATACAATTAGGAGTCTAACTCCACATCATGTTGGTGATAGTATTTATTACAATCAAAACTTGTTCTCTGACAAGTGGTATCCTTCAATTTAGCTGTGGTGGGTGTTGAAGTTCCTTACTGGTCCTTAATGTCTTATCCCTTTTCTACTGCTGAGAAATAGGAAACTGCCCCTGTTTTTTCTGCTTTTGGTTTCCTCAAAGATATTTGGAACCAATTAACCATGTTGTTCTTCTTTAATTACCCAAAAATCTATTGGAGTGCCATGTTCTTCATGTGTTGTAAGCCTTTCCCATATACATGTGTGATGACAAAACCTTTTCAAAGCTGTTTGAAAAGTCATGGACAATACTAGCGGTGATCATTTGTATAACAAAAATCTTAGAGTTCATATATCATTCTTCCGCTTGTTTTTCCATTGCTGGTTGCTTGCACATTGTAAATGATCCTTTTCTAAAACTTCCTTCTAAAAATTTTCCCCCTCATTCACTCAAAATTGGTCAACTGAGTTTAATTATGTAGCTACAGCAGCTTCTTAGCACGCTACGAAACTGTTGTGTAATCACAAAAACACAGCTTTAAGCCAAATTTGACTATCTTGGGCCTCTTTATATTGAAATGTCCTTTTCAGCTGCTCTGAAGCTATTCAAACTGAATATATGGACACCATTCTTCAAGGTAAGTAAAAAGGTAACTCATCAAACTTTAGGACTTGGTCTTGCTGTGTGATCTTCGATTTGCCTCTTCATACTTCTGACCCCTCCATGGAATTCCTGCAACGTGAATATTCTATCTCATTGGTATTCACAGAACAAGAAAAGCATATCATGATAATAATCAGTTAACGCTGAAAATGACCACTGCAATGGACAACACTTTGATCACATATGGAAAATATTGTAGCAAGTTTCAGGTATCATGCAGCTGACTGAAAACATATTGATGATCCACATGAGCAACCTTTAGACAAAACTGTAGTGCAATAAGATAAAACCATCCAGAGTAAACATACGCTTCCACCCAAATCAAATCTGTGATCAGCTAGCAGAAGAAAAGCATCGGGTATTGAATGAGATGTAAACCAATTCAATTCAGTCCATAACTCATAAATTAAAACCAAGAATTAAATAAAAGTAGTTCGCCCTCCTCTTCTGCTTTGTTTATCAAAAGCTGTGTTGAACTTGTCGGTAAGTTCGTTCATGGTACTGGAACAATTTGTGATTATAGCTAGGTAAGCCATCAACAGTGTGTCGTTATATTCCATTAGAAAATGATCTTGAAACTTTGGGGATTCTATGGCAGGAAACCTTCTTAGAAGATTGGAAACTCGCCGAAGCAAAGAATTTTCGTATGGAATTTCACCTCTTTGCATTGCTGACAAGATGATAAAGAACCCTAATACGGTTGTTAAGAATTTTTATGGCACTGTGAATTCCGATTAGATGTGCAGGTAATTGAGTAGCAGCTGAGCCTCCATCTGAGGGTTTTAGGTGTGCAACATGATCAACAGAAATCTGCTCTGGCTCCACAGTCTCTATAGTGTAGTTTGACTTCACAAATATATGAGGAAAGCTGCCTCGCTTGATCTTCAAAGAATTTAAATTGAAATCCTATTAATTTGCTTCTCATGTATGAACCCAAACATCATCATGATTGTGAAAACTCGGCTCCCTTTCGAAACTTGCAACCTGTGCATACCAAGACACCTAATGACCTAATGATGAGGATAAGCAGTTGAATTGACAGGAAACGTGTATGGGCTAAATTTTGATGATGTAGAAAGATAACGAATTTTGATAAATTTGACAGCTGGATGAGATTTTCTATGGATCAGCACGAATCCCCGGTTTCATAGCGCATAAGAACTTTGAAATAGGATTGACATATGGAGCTTAGGTGTGATGTTAGACCAGTGATGGATGAAAACGGAGTGTTGACCTTTATTTAAACATACCAACAAGACTCCTAGGACTTAGACACTAAAGCAAACATGGAAAAATTAAACCCAGACTAACACCTAACCTTTACAATCGAACTGATGTGAACAATTTAGAAATTGTTTCTTAAGTGATAACAGTGACTCCACTTGGGATAGTGTGCTCCTGTAGTACACTAAGAACTCGTAGGTCCAGTGCTTTATCCTTTTATGACAAATGAAAATTTTCTTGACAAGTGTTCCCTTTAAGCTTTTTGGGTCTTCACCTCGGGCTTAAGCTTGATTATCACTGTAGGAGAAAGAAACCTATATCTACTGAAAAATGCTTAGTCAACCTTGAGCTTATTTGTATTTTCCTACCTACCTACTAGCTGCAATTTCCACTTTAGGTCAAGCAACATGATATTTCCAATAAAGCCAATCAATTGTCTTTTCTGATATTGGAGGCTCTTGACTGCATTCAACCTCAAAATAACCATGATAGTGAGATGACCAAATCAACTTATAATGTATTTGATCTTCATAATGCAAATGAAAATGAAATACTGATGTGAAAAACTTCGCCATGTATTCATTTATAGGGTCAAAGAGAACATGATTATTTTGATAATCATCATAATATTCTATCTCTTCAGACAACTGATCCTCAGCCACACAAAATTCCTTGGATGTGCTATCCAACTACCTTTCTGAATGATTCCCATAGACAATGTAATTTTCCTCACTATTGTGATCATTCTTTGAAGTAATCTGCTGCAAGGAATTACATAAATGAACAACCTTTTCCTCTACCTAAGGGTCATAAAAAATTTCTTCCAGTAGTTCTTCTTGGTGTTTGTAATCATTTTCATCTTCATTATGATCCGAAGACTGACAATTCTGCTACATCTCTACATCAATCTCGAAGGACATAATATGATTTTCATAATTAAACCCCTATTGATCTTCATGCTGCATTTCATGGGATGTTATACTTTCTTCTTGGTGTTGAAATGTATTATTATGAAGAGCCTCTAAAATTTCTTCATCCATAAATTCATCATCATCATAACAATCCTCCAAATATTGAATAATACTCAAAGAATGTTTACAACAATCTTGGACCAGCAACAAGGAGGGATGACACTCTTTATACATCTCATAGAATTCATCATGAAAACTAGCAAGTGAATATATTGAACCATTTTCCAAACTTTTATACCAAGACCATGCTTTTCCTTCTTAAGTGGTCATAAACATCCTCATGAGACAATCTTCAGGGAACTGAACCTTAAGACTGCGTACATGCATATGAAACCTAACCAAATGAAAAGCAGCATTGTCTTTCTTTTCATCTTTGAATATTGGAAGATCCTCTAACCAATCAACCTTTGGCATAGGATTTGGAAAACTAGGGATATGAGACTGATTCATAGGAGCATACCTGGCATTCATTCTTGTAGTGGGGCTCATCTTGGAACTTCATCAAGCTACTGATCTTCTAGCAGTGGAGTCACCTTCCAATTTGTTATTCGATGTGTGGAGTCACCAAGGTAGTTTTGTAGCCTCAAAACGATGTCTGAGCTCTTGCTACCTTCAGAAGTTCAGCTTCTTAATTTCGGGAATGAATAGACTTCAGGCTCCCGACAGACGCACCAAAATGTTATCACAAGACCTTGAACTGATAGGCTGTTGATTAGGAAGGCCTTGTGTAACTCTTTCAAACCTACTTTTGGCTAAGGCTTAGCCTCCTCAACCTGAGAGGGCTCTCTCAAATGATTAATGATATTGATAATGGATTAGATGGCTAACTCTATTGAAAAAATGAAGAAGAGTAAGTGGTTGAAACACAATCAACAAACATCCATTGGGCTTATGGAGTCAGAAAAGCTTAGTATGATAGTAGTATCATCTAAACATGGAAGTCAGGGCATCAAAGTTCAATATATCAGTTAACATATAGAGACATGTAGGAAAACACAGTCCATGAATGAATGAATGAAGTTAGAGCATGCCAATGAGTTCTAAGTATCATACATTCATACTACTGCACATAATGAAATAAGGACAAACATAAACAAGCCACCATTGAACTCCTTCTGAATCCTGAGAAGTAAAGCCAAAGCCTGCATTCATAAAAACATAATCTTCTACAATAGCACAATATGAGTCTTTCTCTGAAAATTTCCAACCCTTTGTACATTAGATATTCTCCTATATATAGAGCTCTTTACATGACTTATATTCCTCATCTAGGATGAGGAAAATTTGAATTCCACCTGACCTGACACCTATTGACACTTAAAAATAACTATTAAATGCAAATGACAGCTAATTAGGAGTCCTAGAGACCTAAAACAATTAGGAGTGTAACTCCTCATTATGATTAAAACACCCTTATCTAGGAATTAAACACTCCTTATGACACCTATAACTCCATGAATTCGAATTTTATAGTGCTCGTAACCCTCCAGCTAGCCCTTGATGACTCATCCTTTTAATGTTCCTAGAAACTAGGAGATTGTTCCTTGCTCTGTTCTGGCTGAAAAATAGGTCTTGGGACAGAGCTCATATCTTCTCATAAAAAATGTATTTATAAAAAATCAAGGAGGCTTTTGTGAACCAATCCATGCTGAACAACAACCTCTCTTTTTTTTTTGAAACATCTTTCCTACCACCCAGAATGAGTCTTTGAAAAACAGGTGTAAAAATATGCTTTTGAAAAACTGCACCTACAGCAATTTCGTAGCGCAAGTTTGACCATTCATTTCTCTCAAATAAAATGGATTTGAAAAAAATGGAAGAGGTTTTTGTACTTCAGTATCTTAAGAATGAAAATCACTTTCACTTTTCAGAGATCAATTTTTAACTGCTCAGAAACGCTTCTAGAAATTGACTGGTAAAAACAAGGAGAGAAAGTTCCTCCTTTTTTTCCTTTGGTCTCCACAAGGGTCTTCAAAATTAATTATCTCTGTTGTTCTTCTTTGATTACACAAAAATGTATTGAAGTGCCATGTTCTTCATGTGCTGTAAACCTTGTCCATGCTCCCGTGTGAAGATAAAACCTCTTTAATGCTACCTGAAGGATAATGAACAATACTAGCTGTGATCACTTTTATAACAAATGGTTTATGATTCATATATGCTTTTCCTTTGCTCGTTTTCCCTTGCTGGATTGCTTGTATTGTGTAAATGATCTTTCTTCAGAAACTCCTTTTCAAAAAGGTTTCCCTTTTGTCCCTCAAAATTGGTCAATCTTCCTCAAAATATGTAGCTACAGCAGTTTCGTAGCGTGCTACAAAACTGTTGTGTATTAGGCATCATATTCACCAGTTTCGTAGCGCGCTACGAAACTGCTGTGTAATCATAAAACACAGTTTCTAATGCCAAAATTTGATTGTCTTGAGCTTCTTTATCTTGTAATGACTTTTCCATATGACATGAGGCTATTCAAAACTAAATAACTTGACACCATTCTTTAAGGTAAACTTCAAAAGGTAGTCTATATCAAAATTTAGGATTACCTTACTTGCCTTGCTTGAGCCTTCAAAGAACTCTGATGTATGCTAAACCTGAATTTGCCAAGTGCTTCTTACACATGAAAGGAGCACGAGAATGACCAAGATCAATTCTTCCTTACCTTACCCTTTTCCTTTGAAATCTTTTCAGTGATAACAGGTGTTAACCACAATGGAAACGTGTCGGAGTGGCATGTGAACGCCAAGATGGCAGTAACCGTAGGAACGGAGAAGATCACAATAGAAGTTGTCAAAGGTTTGCAGGTAGCATGTGAACAGGTTGTTAACCGCATCAGAACCGCAAGGGGGAAGCCATAACTGTTGACCAGAACCATCGGGGACAAGCCACCAGATGGAGCCGCAATTGTCCGTAGTGTACATTGTCACATGTACAGTCACCGCTCGCAAGCCGAAACCTGTTGGCATTATGTCACAATTTTGGCACTATGACACAGGTTTTGTCCTTGATGGCAACTCACTCAGATGACAGATCACAGTTCAGGCTCTCAGAATGAAGGAAAAAGAGATATACGTAGGTTACACTTAACAAAGTCACGTATACATGTGGGCTCGTTGATCAAAAAGAGCGTGTGCATATCTCACGCACTTTCATGCAAGGAAGAGCACGTACAAGTGGGAAACCTTGTTTTTAGTCCTTTGTATTAGGACCTATGGTTTTGGACCATGGTATCTCGTCCGAAGTGTTGAACCCAGGTATTGGGTCCCAAGTATTGGTTCTAAGTGGTTTTGGACCATGGTATTGAGTAAGGCCTAATACAATAAAAAGGGAAGGAGATCATTAGGAAAATTCACTCAAGTATTGAATATCTTATGAAGAGCAAGATCTAGAATACCGGTCATTAGGGTCATGGTGCATAGCTGGATCTGAACCAAGGAGGAACCTGAGTGCTAAAAGAAGGATAAGTTCTATTGATGGGTCAAGATCTTAAGGGTTGAATAATAGTATCTTTGTGTGATTTTGATCTGTTATATTTGGCACATGACTTGATTTATAAATCTGATAATCTGGGTATAACTGATGTCTAAATAATTGAAAAGGATAAATTATCTTTTATAGATCAGTACCCAGGTTTGACACAGCAAAGGTGCGTATACACGCTAGTTCGGTAATTCAAAACAGCGTATACGTTGCTTTTCCTTAATACAGAAGTGTATGCACGCAAGTTCTTCATATTGAAGTAGCGTACGTCTCATAAAATATGTTTTAGCTACTTCTGTTTATTGTTGCAGTATTTTGGGTTCAGGATTTGTGTCTGGTTACTGTTATTGTATTCTGGTTACAGCATTCAGAGAAGTGATTGATTGATTTTGTTTTGCTTGGTGCAAAGGGGATTGGTTTATACAGATACATTTGATGTTTGATTGATGATATTTATGGATCTAGTCTGAAAATTTATGAAACGTGGTCCCTGGAAAAAATGAGAAGGTTGTAGCCTTTTGTAGGTCAGCACCTACATCCTAGTACATCAGCTAGTACAAGAGCTAAGGGGGTTATAGCTCCCTTCCAGGAGAAGCTGGAAGACGAGAGAAGGTTGTAGCCTTCTGCAGGTATAAGCCTGTGTACTGGTATAACACTGCACCAGTACAGAAATATTGTAAAAAGAAATTTCTTATTAACAAGAAGATAGAGAAGCATTGCAGCAGGTGGTTTTCACCCACATTAGGTTTCCACCTTATATCTTGTGTTCATATGTGTGATGATATGTTCTATTTACTGCACCTATTTACTGTTCTTATGGTTAATGAAAGTTCTGATGCACTGATTAAAGATTAAATGGATTAACTAAATATTAAGTTTACAAGTTATACACTAGTTGCTGTAGTCACAGTTGCGTGTATACGCTTGTTTCCATATCTGAAGTAGCGTATATCTAAGTTTGAAAATGAAAATTTATTTGACTTGATAATACTGATTCACCCCCCCTCTCAGTATTATTTCCAACAATTGGTATTAGAGCTGGTCCTTCAGAAGAAGCTTGATCGCTTGAAGGAAGATCTATCATCATGAGCAACTACGAAAGGGAGGCATCCATCAGGCCACCAATCTTTGATGGGAGAAACTTCTTCTATTGGATGGTAAGAACCACGACCTATCTTCAATCTCTTGGTGCAGAAGTTTGGGATATCGTGGAAGGAGGATACACATTCCCATCGGTAACTTCTACAGATACAGCTGGTAAAAAGCAGTATGAAACAAATGAAAAGGTTTTCATTACTCTATTGGGGAGTCCATCTCAATCAGAATTTGTCAAGGTTATGCAGCTCAAAACCGCCAAAGAAATATGGGACGAGATCATTCTAAGCTATGAAGGAGACGACCAAGTAAAACGCGCAAAACTACAATCTCTCAGATTTCAATATGAAATTCTCACAATGCACAATGATGAAAGTGTGGCTAATTATTTCTTACGTATAGATGAGATTGTTAATCGCATGAAAAATTTGGGTGAAGAGATAAAAGAAGTTACTTTAGTTGAAATGGTTTTAATATCTTTGTCTTCCAAGTTTGAATCAAAAGTTTCTGCCATAGAAGAAAAGCAAAATCTTCAGAGTATTACCATGTCAAAGCTGCACGAAATCCTAACTGCTTTTGAAATGAGAAAAGGGGGTCCATCAGACATGAGAGAAGCCGCATTCAAAACTTCAAAAGGAGAATACAATGAGTCAGGACATATGTTAGAAGGAGAGGAAGAATCAAACTTTGTCAAGAACCTTCAACGGGGCTTTGGAAGATTCAGAGGTAAGCTACCTTTCAAATGCTTTGGTTGTGGGAGAGTCGGTCACTATGCAGCCAAATGTCCTCATAAAGATAAGCTTGATAAAGGTAAGGAACCAATTAAATGGAACAGAAAATAGAATGTAAGTAGGAAGAGCTATTATACACATGAAGACA
>APFE031501783.1:0-13936 GCA_000404065.3 Pinus taeda | reverse complement strand
ATATGGAGGAAAACTCAAATACCTTTATTGATAGAAGTAGTAGAAGAGAGGATTACAACCCATTGGTCTGACCCAGTGCCATCCTCCCAGCATGAAAGCCCTCTTCACCTCATGAAAAGCTAGATCACCCAACATAATGATGCTTCACAGGGGAACCAACATCACTTCCTTACAAAATACCAAATTCCAGCCCCTGGATCTCTAGGATGAGGGATCCATATATAGATATTTGCAGGTGGGTGAGTCAGCTTCTGGGATTTTGATTAGTGTCATTTCTCTAATAGTTCTTGGTTCCACTTGGATATTTCATGACCTCTTACTCATCCCTAGGCAAATTTAGAGAGGCAAGTGTCATATGAGTAGTTTCTAGAAGATTCTCTGGGTTTCCACCTAGCAAATTGCCTCTGCCATTTGTCTACTCTCACCCATCGCACCCTATAGGAGGGCTTTTTAGTATGCATCGTACCCCCTTTGTGCAATTGGTGAGATGCATCGCACCTTGACCATGGAGTAGGTGAGATGGTCCAGTTTTGACCAGTTCTAAGTAGTTTTTCAGGGAGAACTTCTGGGAGATGATGTAATCAGGTGACCTTGTTCCTTTAGGGTGTGAAACAACACTTTTAGGGGCTTAGAATCCCTTGGTTTATAGACATATGTGATTGGGGTTGTAGTGCCCAAATATGTCTATAACAGGTAGGTCGATTCAACAGGTGATAGCAGCATCTGGTCTCCGAATGTGTCAAGGTCTGAAGGCGCCATTAGGATCCAGCGATCGGTCAGTTCATGAGGAATTGATGAAAGAATATTGACTGATTGTGGAACCTACAGTGATGGTAGAGGAAAACAACCCATCAGGGAGGAAGCCTTCAACAGACCGATACCTATACTGACATAGCAGCCAATTCCACCTCCTACTAGGGGTACAGAGCCACTTGGTAATGGGGAATAATCAGGGGTGTAGAAAGACAATTGATCCATGGTAATGATCTTTCCATCCAATGGAAATTTGATGATATGAAAGACAAGTGGATATGACGGCTGTCATGGCATATGTCCAACTGTGACCCAGCAACAGATTATAGTTGAGTTCCTTGTTCATGACTTCTACATCCACCGTTATTGTTTTCCCAGCCAAAGTGATGGGAAAATTGGCTAAGTGTCCTTTTGGGTCAAAGATGTGGCCATCAAATGCTTTAAGGGAGTTCGACGATGGGGATAGGGTTGGGGAACCCAAGGCGAGCCAACATGAAGCCGACATGACACAGGTTGAAACACCTTTGTCGATGACAGTTTGGTGTATACCTTTACCTTTCGAAGTGATATGCACCTAAAATGCAAGCTGGTGGGAAAGGGGAGATTTACACTTGTCCCATGTCAAAAATAGCAAGCATGGAAGCCGTAGGTTCAATACCCTCGATAGCCAAAAGCAAAGCATTCCTTTGGCTGGGGCATGTTTGTAAGACTTCAAGTGCCGACATTTCCGACGGCGCTTGTGCCAAATCCTCTACAATGTTGTAGTGTTGGGTGCACGTGCAGATGCGTTGTGCGTTGTGTGTCAAAGTGCCACCTTGGGGGGTCGAATTACAAAGTCTTCAACCGGCCTTTCAATATGCAAATTTTTGGGTGGTAATGGGTTTTGACCTGTGGATGGTTCTGTTACCGGAGCGACAGGAGCTCCATAAGATTTGGTTCTTGTGGCTAGTTCTACCATTTCAAATGCGTAAATGGTAGAACTTCTTTCACCAGCAGGAAAAGGATTTCTAAGGACAGCAGGTGCCTTACCAGAATCTTTCTTGGCAAGGTAATTTGTGCATTCTTGAAGAAGCAGACAATGCCAGGTTACGTGTTCTTCAAGACAGAGTTTGCACAAATAGTTGGTGCCTTTATCCTTTTCCTCAGCAGTAGGCACAGTGGCCTTCTGTTTTGGGTTGGGCTGCTTAGATTACTGCTCCTCAGAAGGAGCAGTCTTATTCTTATTCTTCTTGTTCTTGCTACCAGATTTCTGTGTAGACTGCACATAATTAACTGCAATGGCAGGAAGAGCAGTCGCTTTGGTAGAGGGGTCCACTGCCAGCTTGGAAATGGAACCCCTGAGTTGTTTTATAGTGACCCCAGAGGTTGCGTCGACAATCCCATCGGCATGCGCTCCAGGGTGCTGAGTGGTGGGAGTATTGGGGGTTACTGGGAGCATAGGGTATAATGTCGTAGAGAGTGCCAGACTGTGAATAAATCAAATCTAAGTGCTGCACACGACGTATGGATTGGTCCTCTGTGACCGCACCACCTAGAGCGATATCTCTAGCGATTTGTGGGAGTAATGATTTACAGAACCAGTTTGTTAAGAGAAAATCAGGGATGGGAGCTTTGACTAACCTCTGCCTACGTCTCCATTCATGTATATGATCAGAGATGTGGGTGGCGGTATCCTAATGAAACGAAGTAAGGAGCTCTGTCCCTGTCTCATAACGGATGGGTAACTGAAAGTGCTTTAGGAACTCCATTGCTAAAGCATCAAAGGTATTCACTGACGCGCGTGATAACTCAATATACCACTTTGTTGCATTGCCAGTGAGGGTGCGGGGAAAAAGACGTAACCAGACATTGTCATACACCATAGAGTTAGAAACACACCAGAGATATTAGGTGGTGACATGAGTGCCTGGATCCTCCCCTTTTTTTCTGTCGAACTTACGAATGTCCATTGGTATTTTATGCAGGATCGGTGGCCATTGTAAGTTGTGGTAGATGGGGTCATTTGTCAACTTGTATAAGTTGGGGATATCCAATGTTGCCAAAAAAGGCAAATTGCTGGGTGCCCTTGACTAGGACCATGGTGATGATGGATGACCTGAGGAGCTCTGTGCTCCTCCCGTTGTTTGGTTCCCCATGGTGTACATGGGTTGTGTGGTGTAACAATTGCTTTGCGGTACAGTGCTGTAGATTGGATTTCCATGAGGATTTTGATACTAGGGTATGAAGTTTCCCCTAGTATAAGTAGTTCCTCCTTGACTCATCTGAGCTTGTGAGTAGGGTACCCTCATGGATTGGGTGGGAATCCCTTGTGGATTCCCAACTAACATAGAACTAACCATATGACTTTGATTGACAGAGGGAACACTCATGTCAATCAGTGACTGTCCATGCATGCCTGAGAATAGCGGGGGAACTGTGACATTCCCTGCTGGCATGTGCATATTGGGAACCACCCCAAATGTTTGAACCTGGGGGTTGGAACTGTACATTGGTGGCCAACCGTGGTGTTGATAAACTGGAATTGTGCCCATAGTGCCACATTGGGTGTTATATGGAGCACTATATGTGGCACAAGTCGAAGGTATGCTTTGTGGAAACATAGGAGTGGAACTTGGCATTTGCTGGGTTCCATTTATAGAGGGTGTTATGTGAGTTGCAATACCTGGGACAAACAGGATAACAAGATTCCACATTACTAGTGTTGTAATGACCATTGACTGGGGAAGTGGTAGAGGACCAACATTGTCTCTATAATTCCACAACCCTTGAGGTGTCGACTAGATAGATGGGAAAGTTCCACCTACTGAAGAAGGAAGTACTGGTACCGTGGGAGTAATGATAGGTTTCGACAGATCTGTAAGTGGAGTGTTAAAATTAGGAAGAAATCCTTCCGTAAAGAAATCCTCTGGCAAACTAGAGTCGTCGGTCATCCACACAGATCCCGTGTGCGATCTAGGACACTGATTCCTTGAAGATGAGGAATTTGAGTCAATGGAACTCGATAGATCCTCCAAAGTAAGTGGAGGAAGTCCTAACAATCGTCTAGATTGATGATGAGGGCCAGATGTAGCCACAATGACTATTAAGTTTTATCAAATAGATTTTTAATGTGATATTCTTTAAAGTCTTGAAAACAATAGCACTCAAGTACCTAAAAAGAAAAAATACACTAAATATGTCAATCAACAAATAGAGGGAAATTACCTTGTCTGATAAGCACTGATTACTGGAGATGAAACCCAGTCTCTCAATGAATAACAGAGAAGGATGGCCAAATGTATGGTTATGGTTACTTTTGAGCTTCACCCAAACCTCAGATTGAGGGGCCAAGTATTCTCGTGAAGACGGGCACCCTCCCAAAAACTGAAGACAAAGTAGGTCTGTTCATTTTAGGTACCAGGACAACTCATCCCAGTCACCTTTTGTAAGTACCTATAAGGTTTGGCCACTAGCGATACCTCAAATCACAAACATTACCATGGGGGACATAGTCGTAGACAACATGTTGTGTGTGTAGGATACCTGAGTCCTCGACTTAGTTCCGAAATGCCCGAAGGGACCCCCAATAAACAGAATGCCCAAAGGAGTTGTAAGAGAAGGTGGGCTACCTTCAATTATAGTCTAATGTTGTCTCGTATTTCACTCCGTTGTTAGTAGAGTGGTCCTGGTAATATGAGTGCAGAAGGATTTTTCACTCGTTAACGACACTAGTTTTGATTTTCAACCTTGGGCAGTTCACTCACATGCTTATCCCAAGGTCTTAATCTAGCTAATGTTGGTTTGCTCAGAAAAGAATAACTAATTAATTTTAATTTACATTTTAGTGTACTTGCTTATTTTTCTTTAGTAGGGGTGTTGACGTATGAATATGGTGAGACTCTCGACTCAATAAACCATGCAGAACAATGCTTCGAATTTTTTTTTTAATTTCTTATGCGAACAAGTCTTATTCTACACATGTATCATTTCACATATTCATGGATTCATCAGTGCATCTAAAGCCATTCAACACTTGCATAACCAAAAGTTTCTTTTCTCAATATTCCCTAACAACTACTGAAAACCAAAATGAAGCAGCCTACAACTATTTCGACAAAAGGAGATATACAGTTTATCAATTTTTCTTTAAAAAAAAAAAATGTCTTTCAAGAGAGAAAAAGTAAAACATTTTCTTAAAAATAATTTTTCAAGACACCAAATTTGTTAACATGATACTATTGCAGATCTTACTTTAGCCCCTAATACAAGTCCCCCCCCCCCCATTTTAGTACACAAAATCTTCTTAAAAACATGGAAATGGGAGATTAATGCTCTGTTTCTTTGTAAACAAAGAGTTAGTTTGGCCACTAACGCTCCTTGTGCACAGTCAAAGAGCTTTATAAAGCTCTATGTAGACTAACAGCGTCCGTTAGTGAGGGAAATAGCTCAAAAATAGGGCTTTTAGGATCAGTTTCTGAGGAGAATGCAACTTTGCAAGATGCAACAAGATAGATGGTGGATCAGAAAAGGATTTGAAGAACTAGGAAGCTCATAGAAGAAAGAGAAGATATGAGAGGAGTTCAGGTAACTGGGAACTAGATGTATAGTCCCCAGTTGAGTCGCCAATTCTGCTGTGGGGTAAAATGCACGCGATAAAAGAATACCCTCGAAGGCCTTCCTGGGACCTTCGACAGACTGTAAGATTATCTACAAAAGCTACCAGTTACACACATGTTCATCTATCAAACATAAATTGATAGGGTATGGAAAGAGGATCACCTTTGGTTCCTTTTGGATTCACTTGGGGATCTTCATGCGGCAAGAAGAACACCTTCTAAGCTAGCTCCAAGACAATTCCTGCATAAAGGACAAGGCAAAACAATCACAAAATACGCTTCTGAAAACAAATGTAATAATCCATAACAAACATGTATAAATGTATAACTTAACTACTCAACTCGACAAGCATCAGAATGAACAAATAAATGCACAATATCACCAACACTTTGGAGTAGGGAACACAACTGTAGTTCTATATTTAGAATGGAAGAGTGATTTAGCAATCCATTGTATCAGCCTTCCTTATCCCTTCTTCCTCTCTCTCTCTCCTTCTTTCAGCTAGCTCCTTCAAGAATATGATAGTTCACAACATCTCTATGGGCTATCCTTCCAAATGCTCTGATCCTTTTTGCAATGGCCCTCTCGTTGCTTATATAACAATCGAATTAGGGCTGCCAAGCTCCATGTAGATTTCATTAGGGTAAAAACCATGAACCTGACCTATTTACAAGCTTTTTCCCATTTTGCTTCATTATCATAATAGAATTTCTCCAAATATCTTCATTTTTCGAGTTTCCTTGCTTTTCTTGCACAAATTTAGGGATTTAATATCTAGATATTTATGACTAGATTCATTGGCATAACCTTTTGAACATCACTTAAGTTCACTAACACTCCCCCTGGTCTAACCACAAGAGTTAGCAGGGTGACTAATGATCCTTTATGCTTGGTAACAAGCTTTATAAAGCAAGTTGTTAGTGTATAGAGAGCATTAGTATGGACTATGGGCCTGCAATTGTGGTCATTGCTTCAATCATCTTATCTTTCACCTCTAAGTTGATTAGGAGGTCAATTTGTCCTATAATAGTCTGCTACTTTCTTTTCAATTCTGCAATTTCCATTTCAGCAAAATTCATTTTAGTTAGTTGCAATTTATTGTTCAATCCATTTCAATTTTGCAGGTACAAGCAGAAAAATCAAAAATCACCCAAAGAAAATATTTCCTTTCATGTCTCGTAGGAATAAAGACAATTAAGGAAAATTCCTACCCAACACCCCCACCACATCACTAAGTCACCCTTCTCTCTTCTCTGGTGGCAGTGATCCAGAAGAACCTATAGGTGAACCTCCAGAGATATACGAATATCCTATAACAGAAGAAGAGCAAGAAACCATTCCTCCTGAGACCATGGCTGAAAACAGAAATGTTAGAGGAAATGAGGAAAAAGTGGAAGTTGCCTTTCCTATCCGAGAGACCAAGGGGGACACAAAAATGAAGAACATAAGTCCTTCAGCGTTATCTCACTTCCATGGACTGACTACCAAAGATCCTGATACCTTCTTATTTGAATTTCCTGTTCTTTGTCGAACCTATGACTACGCATAGGACGAGAAAAAGTTGAAACTGTTTCCTTCTATCCTCAAGGATGCAACATTGCGCTGGTTCATGGGGTTACTTGGAAACAGTATCACAACTTGGGCTTAGATGTAGCAAGCCTTTAACAACAAATACGAGGACTATTGTAGTTCAAAGGATACCAAAGAAGAAATCTTCCGAATGACCATGGGAAGTGATGAATTTTTAGAAGACTATGAAGAAAGGTTTCAACTCAGTTATAAAAGGGGCAGGTGCACACTTGACCCCAAATCTCTGAAGTTGGTTCTGCTCAAAGGAGTCCCTGAAGAGCTTCTAGATGCCCTCGATTTGCTGGTTGGGGGAGACATCTACCAACTGTCTTATGATTACATAAAGACTGTGTTTAGAAACCATTCTAGGTCAGCTAGAAAGAGAGGTAGGGGAAGTCAACCTTTAGCTAGTACATCCTCATCCAGTTCATCCCTTAGAAACGAACTTGAGAATCGGCTGGAAGATTTCAAGAGTGAGATGAGGTAGACTCTTTCCATGCAAATGGATACCTTGCATATCAAAGGGAAACAAGAGGAAGCTGAGAGGGCTTTGGCCATATTTTGTCCCAAGTGCACTAAAAATCATCCTAGGAATGAATATCCATTGCACTTTATAGAAGTGTGTTTAGTCTGTGAAGAAGACCATCCTACAAATTAGTGCCATTCCTTTCCTAGAATTAAAGCTGCATATAAAGGGGGCGAAGGAGCCACTAAACCACTCTATTTCATGAACCAAAAGGAGGCCACATGGACCCAGACCTTACCAGTAGGGAATGCAAGGGACATCCCAAACCTATTACAACCCCAATCAGACCACTTCCATGCCTTCTTGGGGTCCCCCTACTCATCCTTCTTGGTTCACAACCCCTCCTTGGTTGTATCCTCCTCAATACCAGGCTCTACCAGTTGCTCATTCATTTCACTCTTATGCTCAGCCACAATCTCAGTGGAATGCACCTCATTAGGGGTGGAGGCCCCAGTACAACTCTCCTCCCCCTCTTTTGCCTCCACCACCTGCTCAACCTCAACCATTGCCTCTTGCTCCACCAAGACAACCCCAAATACCTGATCAATTGAACCCGAACCCCAACAACAGATAGGCCCAGCAGGTATATAGTGGAGAAACATCATGTCTGACCTATGCTGCGGAGATTCAGGGGATTAACCTACAGTCTGGGAAGGTTCTCCCAGATAGCAAACCCCCTCCTAAGGAGGATAAGGAAGAAAAACAGGAAAGTGAACCAAAAGTCACTCCATCCTTTCCTGAGAGACTAACTGGAACCACACAACCGACCCCAAAAGAAAATGAACTTATGGGAGAATTAAAACAGTTATGTGTAAAGATACCACTTCTCCAAGACATAAAGGATGTGCCCATATACAACAAGATGATCAAGGAGATGTGCTTCAAGCACCCAGGCAGGTGCAAGAGAGATGCTTCAACTATCAATGGCATAGGACAACCGTCCGACCTGATGTTGGGGCAGGTAATCTGTCCAAAATATCTAGACCCTGGGAGTCCTGTAGTTGATGTCCACATCAATGGCATCATAATCCCCCATACCTTGATTGATATAGGGGCTGCCACTAATGTGATGACCAAGTACACTATGCTCAAGCTCAACCTTTAGGGTTCCCTGAGAAAGACCACAACAGTCCTGCAGTTAATAGACCGCTCCACTGTGACCCCTGAGGGGATTGTGGAAGATGTAATGGTCTCTATTGATTCCTGGGAGTACCCTCCTAATTTCCTGGTTCTCTAGCCAAAGCTAAAGCTCACTGGGTATCCTCTCATCCCAGGAAGACCTTGGTTGGCTACTACAGATGCCTATATCAGTTATCAAGTTGGGAATTTGACAATCAAGAATGGGCATATGTCCAAGAAGCTGGTCCTATATCCTCCTTCCCAACCTCTATTAGAACATGATTTACCTCTCTGGTTGGAGGATGAGGATGAAGTCTATTATGCACCATTGTGTACAGTAGAGGCTACCATGGGGGGCCCACAAACTGAGAATGACCTTATTGAAAACTTAATTCGGAATCCACCCCCCGGTGTGTTGCCATTAGAAGAGTTGGTGGAAGAAACCCAGGCCAATCTTTTAGTTAATCTCTATGTGGCTGATCTGATCTCTCTCCAAGTGAAGAATGTGGAATTCAACCCACAAAGAACCTTGAGGATCAACTCATCCCTATCCACGTCTCAGGAGAAAGAACCGTGTAACTATTATAGACATATTTGGGCACTGCAATCCCAATCATATATGTCCATAAACCAAGGGCTTCTGAGTCCCTAAAAGTGTTGTTTCATACCCTAAAGGAACAAGGTCAGCTGATTACATCATATCCTAGAAGTTCTCCATGGAAAACTGCTCAGAACTGGCCAAAACTGGACCATACAAACTGCCCAGTGCTAAGGGTGCAATGCATCTCACCTGCCACATGAAAAAAATGTGATGCATATTGAAAAGCCCTTCTCTAGAGTGCGATGGGTGAGAGTAGACAAATGGAAAAGACAGTTTGCAAGGTGGATGATCATGGAATCTTCCAGAAACTTCTCCTATGACACTTGCCTCTCTGAATTCACCCAGGGATGAGTAAGAGATCATGAATCTCCAAGTGGAACCAAGAACTATCAGAGAGAGGACACTAATCAAAATCACAGAAGCTGACTCACCCCGCTGCAAACATCTATATATGGATCCCTCTTCCCAGAGATCCAGAAGGCTGGAATTTTGTTATCTTGTAAGGAAGTGTTGTTGGTTTCTTGGTGGAACATCATAGTGTTGGGTGATCTAAGCTTTTCATGAGGTGAAGAAGGGCTTTCATGCTGGGAGGATGATGTTGGGTCAGACCAATGGGTTGTAATCCTCTCTTCTAGTCTTTATATCAATAAAGTTATTCAAGTTTTCCTCCACATTCTTGTATGTTTGATGATATATGCATTTGTGTGGTCAATATATATGTCTGGCCCTATATTGTTCATGATTGTAGATCTTTGTACTTTGAAGGTATTATGCTACTTTGACTTTAGAGTTACTCTTTAAAGCGGGATAATCAAGGAAGGGGTGGCAAAGATCTGTCAGAGAGGAGAAGGAACAAGAAAGGAACTAAGCGAAATTGAGGTTGGTATTCTTCACTCTTCTCCTATCTACTTCTCATAAAGGAAAACAAAAGTGGCTTTAGTTTGTTTGTTTCTAAGATAGCTACCCGTCTTAGTGGGACTAGCAACTCTGTATAGGCACTAGATTTCCCGATAACAAAATGGCGACACCGTTCAAATTCTTTTCATAAACACAGACTCCGATGAGCATGGGGGCAATCAACCCGTTCCTTTACTATAGGAAGGAAGTTCGTTAGAGTCATACCCGGCCGTTTATTTGGTCCCACCTCCAAGCAACCTAATCATTTCCTTCGATTGGAATCTACTAGGTAGACCCTGTTTACCGTCTAATGTACCATTCCGAGTCATTGTACAAGCTTACAGAATGGTCATGGTCGGTACTATCATAGATGAAGGGGCTTTTGTGAGTATCCTTTCCTCAACTGCTTGGAAAACAATCGGTTTGCCATCTCTTTTGCCTGAGATGCGAAATCTAATAGGCTTTGACAAAGGAACCAGTCGACCATTAGGGATCCTTCCAAATTTTCCTATAACTTTGAGAAGGAAAACCATTTATCTGAACGTAATGGTAATCCAAGGACCTCTAGATTATAATCTACTCCTTGGGCGTGACTATATTTATAGCATGGGAGCCATTGTCTCCTCACTCTTTTGAGTAATGTGTTTTCCGCATGAAGGCATAGTGGTCCAGCTCGTAGACCAGCTTTCATTCCTTGGCTCACACATAGCTAATAGTCAAATGCCATCTCGAACTAGTCTTTTCATGCAAGGAATGTCTCATCAATCTCCAGTCCATCCACCTGATAAGCATGAGTAATTAGGTGGTTATGACTGAAACCCAGGGGGCATGCACCCTGGTCTGCTTCGGCAGGAAAACCTTGGGTATAGGGTAGGTTTTCGTGAAGGATATATGACTAGTCTGACACACTCGTCCATTTAGGAAAATGGGATTAGACCGTAATAAGATTCCCTCGTCAAGGTTAGGTGATTGGAGCTAGAATCACCTTTGTCTAATGGATTAAGCCGAGGAAATCTTTCTGGCTGCTATGTGGATGGAACCATCTTGCAAATGCAAGAACTTTTATATGGTGGCCTGGAAACTCTATTTCGCTATGCCTGGGGGCTTGTAAACCTTTTTGCATGCAAGTGAAAAGTGATCATTTATTTTCTTAGTTTATAGATTCCTAACCCTTTAAACTCATAGGATTGGTCGCTCCTAGCTTACATAAAGAAAGGATTCAGAGCAAAGTTTCCAATAGTGCAAGCTCCCTAAAAATTGAACCTATCAATGAGACATCCTTATTATACGACTGGCATGAGCAGTTTTACGCAAAGTTCAAGCTCGTTAAAAAATTAAACCTAAGTAGTGAGCATATGTTCCACCAGAGTTTAAGCTCATTAAAAAATGAACCAATCTCTGGTAAATAACCATTGTGAATGCATTACCATCAACTTTTGAGCCTTGGTCGTGTTCTTACCATCACCTCCACTCTGTTTTAGCCGATCATATGCCTCCATTTGATTGTTTAACATTTTTGAGGAACAACTACAATGAGTGATTCTGTTAGCCATCCTTGTAACACTGCCGTGATTGGAAAATTCCAAACCTTACCTGGAATCAGCTGCTACCCGAAAATATCACTCATTCCTCAAAAAATGAGTCTCCTTTAAGCTCTTTTCATCTGACTCGTAAAATATGAAAAGATTGTCGAGAAATTGGCCTCTCCAACTTGTTACAACTATAAGAAGTGCTATCCCTCTAGATTTTAATATTTTTGGACCTGAGGGATTATTACACAAAAAGATCGAGCGCTTGTCTTGTTCGGCTCGTTACAACTGTCAAAAATTCATCCATTTCATATTATTTTATACTTTTTCAGACTTAAGGGATTATATGATGAAAAAGGATTACTAGAGTTTCCTTTTCATCCCTTTTCAGACTCTCTAAAATTGAAAAAGGTCTGAATTGTCTTTGTAGTTAAACTCGTTAAAACCAATAGCGACAAACTTGTCCATATAGACAAGAACGAGTTTCACTGTCGATAGGCTCGTTAAAACATAGCGACAGGTTTGCTCGAAGGGAAAATTATAGAACAAGCATATGTTATCCTCCTAAAGCTTGATAAAAATAAAGAGGTACTGGTCAGTAATGACAGGGGAAAAATTGGGAAGAAAACTTGAAGAAACTTTATTGGTAGCAAGTCGCTCTTGAACATGACACTCCATCACCATCATTGAGTCGGGTTGGGTTATTCTGTTCACCGGTCATATTACCATTGGTCCATCGTACCATCCATCTTTGGGGTTTATGCTACCAATCCATTTCAGTGTCGCCGATATGTTCAAAAGAAGTCGCTCAAAGAATTCACCAACCCAGCTTGTGTCTCATCTGTTGCAATACCTTAACGCTTCATTCTTTCATGACTGCCACCTTGAAACTTGTATCATCAGATCGTTTTCACCTCCACAAAAAATCATTTGCTCTGTTTCGTGTCATAGATGTGGGATTCATTAAGGCCCTCTTACGACGGGTCACTTCTTGTCGACGACAGCTCATTATCCAAGAAGTCGACCTAGGAACAACCCTTTCAGTACTTTGAAGCTTGCATGCCTCAATGGCAAGTTTCTCACTTTCGGCGATAGGTTTACATCAATGGCCTTTGACCGAAAGATTTTGCGTGGTATTCGACGCCAAGTCCCATTTTCACACCACGTGAATTGTACTGTCGTACCTTGAGGTTCATCATCATTATCAGTGATTCCTCTCGCACCTGTTAACAACTTACACCATTGGCTGGTAATTAGGCGATGTCTTTCCATGTTTGACTATAGAACATATTTTCACATGGATCGACTTGAACTTTGGGCGAATATTGAATGAGTTTGAAGACCCGGATCTAGTTTCATCCATCTGCGTTACCGGGAATAGTGTCCACTCGGATGCTGCTATTTCCACTAAGACTGGTAGCTATCTTAGAAACAAACAAGTAAAGTCTACTTTCGTTTTCCTTTATGAAAATAGACAAGAGGGGAACCAAGGAGACCAACCTTAGTCTTGCGCTTGATTTCTTCTCTTTCCTGATAGAGCTTTGCCACTTATTCTTCGTCTTCCTAGCTTCAAAGAGCACCTATGGAATCACAACAACATACTACTATCGAAGAACAAAGATCTATATTCATAAATAACACAGGACCAGATGTGTGTTAACCATACAAATGCATATATAAACAAACACACAAGAATATGGAGGAAAACTTGAATAGCTTTATTAAGATGAAAAGTAGCAAGAGGATTACAACCATATGTTCTGAACCAGCACCATCCTCCAGCTAGAAAGCCATTCTTCACCTCAAGTAAAGCTTAGATCACCCAACACTATGAATGTACACCAGAAAACCAACAGCACTTTTCTATAAGATACAAAATTCCAGCCTCCGGATCTCTATGATGAGGGATCCATATATAGATGATTATAGAGAGGTGAGTCATCTTCTGGGATCTTGATTAGTTTCCTCTCTCTAATAGTTCTTGCTTCCACTTGGAGAATGATGATCTCTTACTCATCCCTGGTCGAAAACAGAGAGGAAAGTGTCAGAGGGGAAGCTTCTAGAAGATTCCATGATCTTCCACCTCGCATTTGGTCCCTGCCATTTGTCCATTCCCGACCATCGCACCCTACAGAGGAGAAATTTAGTATGCATTGCACCTTGTACACTGGGAAGGTGATATGCATCGCACCCTCTGCACTGAGCTTTCAGTATGGTCCATCTTTGACCATTTATGAGCAGTTTTTAGTGGAGAACTTCTGAGAGATGATGTAATCAGCTGACCTTGTTCCTTTAGGCAGTGAAGCAACACTTTTAGTGACTTAGGAGCCCTCAGTTTATGGACAT
>APFE031501768.1:0-12179 GCA_000404065.3 Pinus taeda | reverse complement strand
ACACAAGATATAAGGTGGAAACCCAATGTGGGTGAAAACCACCTGCTGCAATTCGTCTCTATCTTCTTTTAATTAGAAACTTCTTTTTACAATGATTCTGTACTAGTGTAGTCCTTTACCAGTACATAGGCTACTACCTGTAGAGAGCTACAACCCTATCTCGTTTTCCAGCTTGTCCTGGAAGGGAGCTACAACCCCCTTAGTTCTTGTACTAGTTGAGATACTAGTATGCAGGCTGCTACCTGTAGAAGGCTACAACCTTCTCTTTCCTCCAGGGACCACGTTTCATAAATTTTTAGACTATATCCACAAATAACATCAATCAAACATCAAGAATTTCTGCATCAACCAATCACCATTTCTCCAGTCAAGACTGAATCAAAATATACACTTCTCTGTCAACTATACCTAGATCACAATAACTGTAATCACACCTCAAATTCTAAACCTAGATCACTGCAATAATCAACAGAAGCAGCTAAAACATAAATTATGAGATGTACGCTACTTCAATATTCAAAAACTTGCATGCATATGCTTCTGTGTTAAGATCAACCTGCGTATGCGCACTTCCGCCTTCCAGAAACTGCGTGTATATGCACCTGTGCTGAGATCAACCTGCGTATACGCACTTCCGACTTACAGAACCTGTGTGTATATGCACATGTGCTTCACTGAACTTGCATACAGATCTATAAAGGTAATTTACCCCTTCAAATGTTCAGATATTAGTTTACCCAGATTATCAGATTTATAGATTAAGCAAGCGCCACATAGAATAGATCAAAATCATACAAAGATACTATCATTCAAGCCTTAAGATTCTGACCCATCAAAAGAACTTATCCTTCTCCTTGTGCTCAGGTTCCTTCCTCCTTCAGATCCAGATCTGCATCATAACCCAATCACTGTATTCCAGATCTAGTACTTTTTCAGATATTCAATAATTCAGATAATCCCTTGCCAAATGATCTCCTTCCTCTTTTATAGTCTTAGGCCTTTCACAATACCATGGTCCAAAGCCATAACAATTCAATACCATGGACCCAATACTTGGGATCAACACTTATGACGAGGTACCATGGCCCAAAACCATGGGTTCAAATACCAAGGACTAAATACCACGGACCAGAAACAAGTTTTCCCACATGTACGCGCTTTTCTTTGCATGGAAGTGCGTGTATACGCATGCGTGCCTTGGGAACGTCCAACCCGCATATATGCAGCTTTGCCAAAGTGAACCTGCATATATATCTTTTTCTTCTTTCTGAGAGCCTGAACTGTGATCTGTCACCAGAGTGAGTTTCCATCAAGGACAACACCTATGCCATAGTACCAAAACTTCCAAACCTATGCCAGAATGCCAACATATTGAGTAGGTGTATGTCAAAACTAGGGAAGGAGCACTAGACAACATTGAAGTGGTTTTCAAGTATTTCGATGGCGCTAGTGATTATGGTTTGTGCTACCAAGGAAGACCAGGATTAGACATAGTGTTGGATATTCATAGCTTTGTTGATGCAGACTGGGCTGGAGATCTAGATCATAGAAGATCTATAAGTAGGTATGTGTTTAACCTATTTAGAGGTACAATTAGTTGGATGAGTAAGAAACAATCTGTAGTGGCACTATCAACTACAGAGGCAGAATACATGGCAGCCACTCATGCAAGAAAGGAATCAGTTTGGCTGCAGAGATTGTTCAAGTATGGGGTTAGTACAGGGAGCTATAAGGATAGATTGTGATAGCCAAAGTGAAATTTTCTTGGCAAAGAACCCTGCATATCATTCAAAGATAAATCACATTGATGTTTAGTATCACTTTGTGAGTTATATGATAGAAGACAAAAAGGTCTTGCTGGTAAAGGTGGACACTTTGAAGAATACTACAAATGCATTGACAAAATCTGTGAGCTCTAAGAAGTTCCCTTGGTGTAGAGAAACAATGGGCGTTGTAGGGTTGGATAAATGACTAAGCTCTCTTGTGCCTCACCGTGGAAAGAAAACAACAAGTGGGAGAATGTTGGGTTGTGTTATATTCTTTCCACGACTAGCCCACATAGTTAACCGGGGGGTTAGAAGGGGGACGAAGCCCCCCATTCATTGCACCAATTGTGTAGCGGGGGGAGTCACATGGGGTTTGAGGGGTGTAGGTAACCCCACTCTATGGGGTTCGGGGCAAAGGCCTGAAATTTTTTGGATTTGGATCGTATATTAGGTTGGGTAGACCTACCTATGAAATTGTGCATGGTTTTCGTTCCATGGTTTTGGACGCGATGGTTTTCGGTCCATGGTATTGGATGCTTCGACATGTATAAATATGTATTCTAACACTGAAAGGAACATAATGAAAAATCAAGCTGGTAGTTTCAGTTTTGGGATCCAGGGGATAATCTTTGTGTATATGTGTTTTATGTGTTAAGCTCTTGCATTATTTATTTTCTGTGTTTTAGAATTCGTATGCAGGTAATTTTTGTATGGGGTTAAAACCTACAACATCAAGAGTGAAGCGTGGACCATATATTCTCTCCTTTTGAGATAAAGGGTAAAGGGGTGACCAAGATGAAGCCTTCCATATCTAAATAGTTGGATATGGACATTGTGTTGGGTTGTGTTATATTCTTTCCATGACTAGCCCGCCTAGTTAACTGCGAGGGTTAGAGGGGAAGCAGAGCCCCCCCCTTCGTTGCACCGACTGCGCAGCGAGGGGATCACAGGGGGGTTTGAGGGGGGTGGTTATGCCCCCTCTATGGGGTCCACGGTAGTGCCATGGGGAAATTTTTTTTTGGACCCTATATTGGGTGCGCGGACTTACCTATGGTTTTGTGAATGGTTTTCACACATGGTTTTGGGCATGATGGTTTTCGGTCCATGGTATTGGATGCTTTGGCATGTATATATATGTATTGTAGCATTGAAAGGAACATAATGTAAAATCAATATGGTAGTCCCGTTTTTTGGATCTAAGGGAAAAATCTCTGTATATATTTGTTTTATGTGTTATGCTCACGTTATTGTTTATTTTCTGTGTTTTAGAATTCGTATGCAGGTAAATTATGTATGGGGTTAAAACCTACATTTGGTATCATAGTTGTTTTGGCTTTAAGGGGACACCTTTGTTGCTGAGGGGCTTCATTCAAGCCTGTGGTAGACCCTGTTCAATGGGAGATCTGCGAGATTGATTTTGGTGGTGAAAGAAGATGGCGAGCAGTGGAAAGATAGAGATCGAGAAATTTAATGGTTAGAGTTTTGAGTTGTGGAAACTCAAGATGGAGGATCTATTGGTGGATAAAGATTAATGGATCGCGGTAGATCTGGGTACTATACCAACGAGAGTGTCCAATTAATAATGGAAGAAGTTGGATCAGAAGGCAAAGAGCACAATACGATTGTGTGTCTCAGATTCAGTATTATTGAATGTATCAGGGGAAGCTACAACGAAGGATTTGAGGGACAAGTTAGGGACTTTGTACCAATCTAAGTATTTGGTGAATAAACTGTTCCTATGGAGAAAGCTGTATAACCTGAGGATGAAATATGGAGACTCAATGATAGAACAACTGAACGCATTTAATACTGTGGTAAGTCAGTTATTATCTGTTGATATTAAAATTTCAGATGAAGATAAGTGCATCCATTTGTTGCGTTCTCTACTGGATTTGTGGGATAGTTTGGTTATTGTAATAGATAGCAATGCAATTGCCTTGTAGTTTGATGAAATAGTCTCGTCCTTGCTTACGTATGAGATGAGATGGAAAAATATGGAGAGCTAGAATGGTGATGCCTTGTCTGTACGAGGACGGTCCCAGAACAGAAAAAAAAATAAGTCATTGAGTGTGAGATCTAAATCTAGAGGGAGATCTAAATATCCAGGAAAACCTGTAAAGGTGTGCTGGTAATGTGGAAAGGGAGGGCACTATAAAAGGGACTGCAAATCTAAATCTCCTGACAAAGGAAAGGGATCTGATGGTTCTCCTTTTGCAGAGGCGAAAACCACCTCAGATGAAGGTGGGGATGTGTACTTGGCTTCTTCAAGTACACATGTAGATCATGAGGCATGGTTGATTGACTCAGGTGCATCCTTTCACTTCACTCCCTATTGAGATTGGTTCTGTGAGTATGAGAAATATGATGGTGGTGATGTCTTCTTGGGGGGTGTCAGGAAGGCTAAAATCATTGGTCGCGGAAAAGTCAAGTTGAAGTTGCAAGGTGGAAGGATTAGAGCACTTCCAGGTGTTCTACATATTCCTGCATTAGCCAGAAATATGATTTCTGTAAGCAAGCTGGATGATGCAGGGGTAAAAATAGTGTTCGAGAAGGATACCTACAAGATGGTTCAGGGAGCATTGGTATTGATGTGGGGAGTTTGGATTGGAACTCTGTACAAGCTATAACGTAGCACTGTTGTTAATGGGTGCAACAGTTCTGTGGTTCCTGAAAGTGGAGTAGGAAATCTAGTGGTCTCTAGAGAAAAGACCATACTATGGAATCAAAGGCTTGGACATATTGGAGAGAAGGGCCTTCGAATACTTCATGGTAAAGGTATGGTAGAAGTTACTAATAATAGCTCTCTGGATTTTGATTTCTATGAAAATTGTGTATATGGTAAGTAGAATTGGGTGAGTTTCCCCTCTGGTGGTAAGAGGGTGAAACATATATTAGAGCTTGTGCAAAGCGATGTGTTTGGACCTGTGAAGGTTCCATCACTAGGTAAGTTTGTGTAGTATGTATCATCTATAGATGATTTCTCAAGGAAAACATGGATATATTTCCTTAAGAAGAAATCTAAAGTCTTTGACAAGTTTAAAGAATTTAAGGCTCTGGTGGAAAACTAGACAAAGAAGAAGATAAAGGTGTTGAGGACAGATAATGGTGGAGAGTTTTGCAAGAAGGAATTTAAAGAATTTTGTAAGAAGTGTGGTATAGCATGGTAGAAGACTACTCCATACACACCTAAGAAAAATGGAGTTTTAGAAAGAATGAACAAGACATTTATGGAAAGGGAAACAAGCATGCTTAGTGGTGCTGGGTTAGGATAGGAATTCTGGGCAGAGGTGGTGGAGACAACATGTTACCTGGTCAATAGATCACCTTCATCAGCGTTCGAGGATAAGACTCCACAAGAGGTATGAACTGGTAATAAACACTCTCTTTCACATCTGAGGGTATTTGGATGTGATGCATATGTACATGTTCCAAAGGGGAAAAGAACAAAGCTGGATAGTAAATCTGAAAAGTGCATCTTTATTGGGTATAAGGATGGTTTAAAACATTATAAGTTTTGGAACCCAGTAACAAGGAAGGTTGTGTACAACTGAGATGTGGTTGCTAGAGAGGTTGAAGATGTTATTAAACATGAAGTCCCTTCAAAGGAACCTGAGAAGATAGCGTTTGAGCTAAAGCAGAAAGAATTAGACTCTACAACAGAAGAGGAATCAGAAGATGAAAAGCCACAAACTCTGGTGGTGAGAAGATCAGTTCAAGAAGGAAGGTAGCCGGAAAAGTATAGTCCATATGCTTTTTGTTCAAATTTTTCTTTATCTATTATGATGATGATCCCAGAACTGTGAAGGAAGCAATAGATTCAGAGGATGGCAAGCTCTAGAAAGAGGCCATGATTGATGAAATGGCATCTTTGCACAAAAATGAGGCTTGGGATCTGGTGGAGTTGCCAGTTGGAAGGAAACCCACTCGCAGCAAATGGGTTTTCAAGAAGAAGACAAATTCAGAAGGAAAGGTGGAGAAATACAAAGCTCGGTTGGTAGAAAAAGGTTATTCCCAGGTGCCGGGAATTTATTTTGGTGATATTTTTTCTCCTGTTGACAAGGTAGCTTCTATTAGATTACTTTTATCTGTTGATGTTGCTTTTGATTTTGAGATAGAGCAAATGGATGTGAGGACATCATTTATTCATGGGGATCTAGAAGAGGAGATCTACATGAAGCAACCTGAAGGCTTTGCAATGAAGGGTAAGAAAGAATTGGTATGAAAGTTAAAAAAGTCTTTGTATGGGTTAAAACAGTCACCAAGGATGTGGTATCATAAATTTGATACATTTATACAGGGACTTGGCTTCACCAAAAGCAAAGAAGATGACTGTGTGTATTTTAAATTAATTGGTGGTTGTGTTATTTATTTGGTCTTATATGTGGATGATATGTTGCTGGTTGGAAATGACAAAGAAATTATCCAGGATTTGAAGACCTACTTGTCCTCCAAATTCGACATGAAAGATCTTGGTGTTGCAAACTATATTTTGGGCATGGAAATTAAAAGAGATAGAGTGAAGAGGAATCTCTAACTAAACTAGAGGAAGTATTTCAAGCCAATACTACAAAGGTTTAATATGCAAGATAATAAATCGGTGAAGGTTCCTATTCCTGTAGTTGTAAAGTTATCTGCTGAATAGTGTCCTGTTGACACGACAAATTTTTGCTATGCCAGCAAAGGGGAACCAACCCGATCGTAGACCCCGATTAGATCTACTTTCATTTGGAATGGCTAGTTTCAACGGGTTTCAAAGGATCCCGTAAACTGTTATAGTTGTTGAAAGATTGCTCCCCAGAGGAAGAATTCCATTAAATCAATGAAAGAAATAGCTAGCCTATATGTATTAAGTCCTATCTATAATGATTCCACCTACTTATGCTAGTCCTAACTATTCTAATATATCCTGCAGGGGCATAATAAAAGAGATTAAACATCATATATAGATTCCAAGTCCAAACGAATCAATTACTGAGTCCACTGATGAAAAAGGTTGTATTTAAGCTTAATTGCAATCTAATTATTCATACAAGAATACACATTCTTATTTCTACAAATAAAACTTGCAACTGATGTTTAATATAGCTTCGAATCGGAGAACGCTCATGAGTTAACCATGATAATGAATTATATTCAAATAAACAAGACTAGTCATAAGCTGTCTGTTATCACTGTGCACAAAAACAAAACATACATATCCTCATGCTAGTCACAACACCCTAATTCCAAACATAAAAGAAAAAGGAAAATGAATATATAAAAAGGCTTCTTCTTGACTGAAACAGTCTCTTTTATTAGCATAATAAAATCGACCCCTCTTTTGCCAAAAAAAAGTCCCTTACCCATATCCAAAGGTAATACTTATGCATCAATATAATTGACCCTTGGTCTACCATGAATTTCTACCTTCCTCTTCCTTTCAATATACAAACATAGAACGGTCAATGAAACCGCTGACATGTCAAGGCCACATTTGCTGGAGCATTTTATTTCCTGGAGGAAATGAATGGGTGCCAACGGAAAGAAGAATGATTGCAAGCCATATCTTCACACCTGTACCGACTGAACTTTATTCTGTATTATTTCCTGAAGGCAAATAAAGACACTACGCTCATCATCGAACATCTGGCATGATTTAAGTGTATTTGGGGGTAACAACAGCTTGATGGATTTGCGCTATCATGAGTGTGCCTCTATTATGCACTGTGGTGGTTCCATATCCCTTTCTTGCGGAGTATGTCTTTGCAATATCGACATCAGTGGTGCAGAGGTGTCATCTAGAGTCCCCAGAGTGACATAAGAACTCTTATACCAACATCTGTTATGCTTCCTATCTTCTTAGAATTTTAGGACATCCTACTCCATTCTATCCCAAAGCCACGACACATGGCAACAAAAATCCAGTTGGTAGAGGTATCATGTGGACTAGGCATGTTGTTCCTACGATGATCATTCAAAGGTTGTGTTACTTTCTTGAAATTAATTACCACCTCACAATCCCTTTGCATCTTTCTTTGCAGCCCTTCATGATGCTTATGCATCAACTCGCTGACCTTGCTTTTATTCTCTTGGTCCTTGCCTACATGAATGATCATCATTAGCTATGATTATGAGAGATATGATAGAAATGCCTAAAACATACCTTACCTTCATAAAAACTTTCATAAAGATACAGACTCTACAACTGGGGGTTATATTAGTCCTTTTGGCTCTAAATCTCAAGAGGGTGCAATGATTTTTTAGGGACTGATGATTAGAAACAGATTGCAACCATAATTAATAAACCATTGAACCGTTCAATTTTGAGGACATAATTCCATCTGATAACTACGGTTATCATTCGGAGATCAAACTTCTCAAGGGACCCATTCATATTCCACCCCAAAGCAGGTTTTAATAGGGTGGTGGTTGTGGCCACAATAAACTCTAAAAGTGCTATTCCTTGGAGGGAACAATGAAAACTTAAAAAAAAAGACTCAAAAAAGTGTTGTTCCCTCAAGGGAACAACAGCTGTTCCATGGAGGGAACAAAAAAAAACACTCCAAAAAGGTGTTGTTCCCTAGAGGGAACAACAAAAACACTAAAAAAAATGTTGTTCCCTTTAGGGAATAACAATATTTAATTTTTAAAACAAATCCATGAAAAAAATAACAAAGTAAAATTTATTTTTCACCTGTGGGAGAGCAGTGGTCAACCATACTAACCAACATTGTTTTAATCACAACTCCTTTTTCTTTTCTTTTTTCGTCTGATTCGATTGATTCAAAAGCCAAATGAGAGCTAATTCAAAGTTATATCTCTAATAGAAATAAGTTTTGAAAACAAAAAGAATTGATAGGTGGTGGTTGTGGCCACAACAAAATGGTGAACCACTAGGCGAACCAGTTATCTCTGTTAAAAAATAAACTTTGATCCGTAGAACATCAGGGTGTTAAGATAAACTTGAAATGCAAACTATATAGATAGACAAGCATGGGTTCCACTTCAGCATTAATCGCTTTAGGTGGGATAAAGACAAATAGCTTCTACTTACTGATAGGGTTTTGACAGGCATTCTCCAAAGGTCATATAATGGGATTTATTGACCCTCCTTTACTTGTTTTATACTTTCAGAATCCTTCCGAGGCCATCACCGGTTTGTCAATACCTATTTAGGTGTGTACCTTAGCTCTTTATCACGCATTAAGCATGATGAATATATGTAGATATGTTTATCCACACTTTATGTAATAATTTTTTGTGTTATTCTTTCGTATGATCGAATGGGGCACAATCATGGATCATGCCATATTTTTAAACCACTTAAGAAAGGTTGGGCCCTCTATGTCAACTGGTACATTGAGTCTAGCAACAGTCCCTACTCCAACTAGCTTCCCAAACAACCTATCCTTCCATATTAGCACAAGGACTCGACATTTCATTTTCTTCTAAATATGTCCTTCCAGTTTCGGGCACAAGGACTAGAGCACAATTAAATTTGCCACAGAATATACGACAGTGAGCTTAGCCCATGAAAGGAGGTTTACTTGTAGATGATATATATTGGAAATTTAGTGTGGTGGACAGAACCAAATGGAGAATGACTACAAATATCATAGGCAAGTATAGGCTAGGTCTAGGTGGGATTTAAGAAAAAAAAATGCAGCATTCCACCATGCCATTCCAACCATGGTTACACATTTTTTTGTTTTATAAAGATGTTCCTACATGCTTCATGTATCCATATTATCAAGAGACCCTACCTAGTTCCCAACAGATGCCAATGAGTGGCTTCGAATTGAATTTACCCGCTGATTTTCCAGTTCTCATGGGCTCATCGAAGGTTCGTTCAACTTGCAAGGTAATAATGAATTTAGGATCTGCAAACTCATCAGTAGGTTAATGAGGGAAGCAAAAGCTGAAGGTAGAGAATGAGGGCAATCGGAAGAGAGTTATAAAAGGTGAAAACGAGACTGAAAGACCAAAATTAATTGGTTGAAAAGGACTGGAATTCAAAACAGAAGGAAGATAAACTTTGCGGGAAAAACAAGAACGAAAAAAATGAAAGTATAACTAAGCTATTAGCAAAACAATGTGAATCCTAAACTACTCAGGAGGTAACCACCATGTGTTGACTACTGGAAGTATCTATTAAGATGTTGTCCATTAATAGTGAGTTTTTCGGTTTCTCCCTATAAATTTTTCAATCGGTAGGTTCCATAACCAATTTTTTCCTCAGCGTGGAATAGACCCAGTCATAAGTGTTGGAATTTCATGTGCTTACCTTTTGGCTCACTCAACTTGTCCCATTTCAGGACAAGCTCTCCGACTTGGTAATCTTTATCTCTTGCCAGATGGTGATCAAACCATGTCTTCACAATCTTTTGGTGATTCTTGAACTTGTTTATGGCATTATCTCTCAATTCCTCCAACCTCACCAGTTGGTTGATCCTCTTTTGAAGTAAGGTTGAAGGGGTCCCTCTTAAGGCTTGGGAGAGTTGTAAAGAGGGAAGAGTAACATTGGGAGGCAAGATGGCTTCCTGTCCATAGACAAAGAAGTATGGGGAGTTTCCTAATGCTACTTTTGGGGTGACCCTATCGGCCCAGAGGGCATTTGTTAGAGTGTTGTGCCAATTCCTCTGGTTGTTGGTGACAGATTTACAGATTATGTGGATGAGGTTTTTATTTGAGGACTTTGCAACTCCATTTCCCTGGGGGTAATAGTTTGATGCATATCTTATGCAAATTGATTTATCGATAGCAAATTCAGTCAATTTTAATGACGAAAAATAAGAAGCATTATCAAATGTGAGAGCGTCAGGGATGCCAAATTTGTTGATAATAAAATTCTCAATAAAAGATATTACCTCGTCTTCGTTAACCTTCCAAAGCGGGATGGATTCGGTCCATCTGGTGAAGTAGTCGGTTGCCGTGAGTATATACTTACGCTGATGTGAAGAGTTTGGATTCATCTCACCTATGACATCTAGGCCCCATTGCTGGAACAGGTGATAAATCATAACAGCCCTGAGAGGAACGGTTGGCTTCCTTTCTCGCTCAATGGAAGTTTGACACACCTTGCACTTCCGAGCATAGGAATTTGAGTCTCTAAACACTGTAGGTCAATAATACCCAGTTCTTAATATTCTGTGAGCAGTGGTCTCTCCGCCATAGTGACCACTTGTTGGGCCGTCGTACATTTCTTTTAAGACATGATCAGCGTCATCCTTTTCCAAACAGCTCAACCAAACTCCGTCATATTTTTTCCTGTATAATGTTTCATTGGCCAAGTGATATTGATTAGATTTTGATCTGAGTGCTCTTCCTCGTGATGCGTCCATGTGCTCAAGACATGACCCCCGTGTTAGATAAAAGCATATGCCGTAATACCATGAATTAGAGTCCAATGGGACTTCAAATATTTCACGCTCATATATTAACATTTCGTTGTCCCATTTGGGCTCTTCCCTGAATGCTACTTGATAATTCCGTGTGCACTGAGTTTTTGGTTCCTCTGACATCCCTTCTTTACCTGCCATGGCTTATGTTGCAAGCTTACATAACCCTTGCCCCTGAACTATGTTTGCTAGTTTAATCTCAAGGTCATATTTATGCAGAGATGTTATCCAGTTCCCTCTCCATTGTCCCATCTCCCTCTATACGAAGAGGGTCCTTACAGTAGGGTGGGGAACGATCGCCTTGGTCTTGGCCTTAAGTAAATAAGGGCGGAAATGTTTCACGACTTTAAAAACTGCGAAACCTTATTTCTCCATATCAGGGTAATTCAGTCCTACCCCCTAAAGATTAGTGATCATATAAATAATGGGTCCTTCGTTTTCGTTATCATTTTTTGGGTGAGTATTGCGGCATATGAAACATCAGAAGCAAAAGTGTACAGGAGGAATTCCTTGTCAAAATTGGGGCTAACCAACGCAGGAGCTTCTGCGATGGCCTCCTTAATTCACTGAAACAATCTCTTAGCTTCATCGCTCCACCTATACACAATGTCTTTCTTCATCATTCGCTGAATGGGACACACTATTTCTATGAAGCCTGAAATGAATTTCCTAATGAAATTAATATTCCTGAAAAAAGATTGTATTTCCCTTTTATTTGCATGATCCAGATTTAAAAAGGAATGCAAAAAAATACAGAGATAACCATATACACAAAGATGCAGTGGAAACAATGCTTCATTTCATTAATGGAAAATACCAAAATATGCTTGCAACCAGAAATGGAAATCAACTAGCTAGGGCGATGGTAGCTTATCTCTGAGAAGAGATGTGGTGACTACATGCCTCTGAACTGTGTTACAATGAGGCTCGGAGGCCTATTTATTGTTGAGAAACAATGAAAAAACCCTTCACATCCCAAAACCTAACCCTAGAAGATAAACGCCAAATTGTGGGCCCCGTTTGGGTAAATTGGTAC
>APFE031501766.1:0-10213 GCA_000404065.3 Pinus taeda | reverse complement strand
AAAAAAGAAAAAAAAGAAGAAGCTACAATACAATTCAACCCCGAATAAAAATCCAGCTCCAAAATCTTTTAATATTTCTTTTTGTTATATTTGTAAAATAAATTTTTTGAAGGAAAAACCATATCCTATAGATATATTAGAATCTTTAAAGACAAATGTTTCTACATCAAAATTGTAATATTTGAAAATATTAATTTGATGTAGTTTTATTATAAATTTTGCTATCATACCATGTAAAAAACATTTACAAATAATAAAATATTAATTTAATATTAATTATTAAATTAAATAATTTTGGATCAATAATTTGAGAAAAAATTTATATTTCGGATTTGATATCTCTTAAAGCAAGATAGATCCAGAATCAGATACATTTAAACTAATTATATTAACACTACGCCTCTCAAAAAAGTCTGAAAAAGTTATTTACTTGAACTATAATATTAGATACCTATTATCTTTCTAGATTTTTAGGTGCCACCCTCTAGGGACTTTTCATTGGGCTTTCCAACAGTCCAATTTGCTTCGACTCGGTAGAGGAAAAAAAACAAAAAGTTTTTCCCTAACATTTCTTAGTACAATTTTTCCTTTTTTCTTAGTTTTACATATTAAGATTGTGTTCCTATAAAATAATTTAAACAAAGCTAAATCTAAAAAACAATGACTTAAAAAAAACCAACTCAAAATCATGTGTCTCAACTTTTATATTTTTCCAAATTTACATCAATTATTTTTTAATCTCATTCTCATAATATTTCATTTAAATTATAAAAAATTATATTCTTCAATTTATATTTTATATTCCGAAAATTAAAGATTATTTAAATTCGATATATTAAATCAAACTCAAACCATGAAAAAACTTAATCTCTAAATTGTATTAGAAAATATTTTTTAACTGAAATAAACATTACACTCATTTTTATTTTATTTATTTATTTATTTATTTTTCTTTTTGAATGTGGCAAAACTTATCAAACTCACGTGTCAAACCAACAGTGAGGACAACCATCTCTGGCTGCTATCTGCGAATGTCAATTTGACTCATCCCTGTTATCAAGGAAAACCACGCCACCTGTAATAACCCACTGGTGATCCGTAAGGGAGCAGGCTTTCACTCCTGCCAGATGCCTCTGCGTCTTGGGCCGTTAACCTGTTTCCTTATGTCTGAAGAAGACGAACTCTTAGCAAACAGAAACAGTTTTACGACATACTCTAGACCGACTCCTCATTACTCTTAACCTGCATTAAAATTTACAAATTCTAATTTTATTCTTAATCTGTATTAAATTTTATAAAATTTTAATTTTATAACATTGGATGCATGTATACAATTATATCACAACTCTCAAGTAAACTAAAATCCACAAGACGCGAACTTGAATCGAATTGGGTGAGAAGAGTTTTTCCAACTAACCCTACTTAACGTTGAACACGGTTGATTCAAACACAGCCAAATTTCCTTTTAATTGTGTTTTTTATTTTTTTATTTTGGTAAGTTATTAATTTCTAAGATTAATTTTCCCGTTATTGTTTTTGTTTTTTTTAATATTTTATAAGTTAAATTATTTTCTAAACTTTAAACTTTTTTTCTTAATCAAACACAAGTGCATGGATCAATGGTTGGGGCAGTTCGCTGCCAAGCATCTCATTAGCGATCGAGTCCCGATTTGTGGCGCTGCGCAGCAGCATATAAAGTTTCATTGAAATTGTAATGAAAATGTAATGAGATGTGATGGTTGTCAATTTTGCCGAACATATATATATGTACAAAAAAAAAGACCCAATAACACTTCTTCTGGGAACTAACCTCTCCCATTTTAAAAAAACTATTGCACTTGTAATTTCTTGTACTGATCTCAAATTTTATGATTTTGACATTTATCCACTATTCGCAAATAACAAATTAATTTTTTATAAAATACAATTTCATAAACTTAATTGAAGTGAAAAGTAATCATGTTTTTAAAATATGGTCTCAATGTTATCTTAATTCATTTTTTTTTAATCATGTTTATTATTATATAATATTTTTTTTCATATATTATATTGTTTAAATTTTTAATATTAGTTATAATTTAAAATATACATATATTAATATAATATTTTAATTCCATAAAATTTAATAAATTATATTATATTTTTAATAATTGTTACACTTTTTATATTTTTAATAAATAATATTTAATCACCTTAGAACATTTAAGAACATAACCTCTTCATTAAGGATATTGTGAATTTATGTGATAATGTTTATAATTTAAGATTATCAAAGTTTCTAAGTGATCCTGCGCTTGATCCTAGGTGCATTGCATAATATGGTTTATCAGTGAAGAGATTGATTATCTTTTCTGATAGAAATTATTTTAAATCCGATTTCTTTTTTGTCTAATTAACTTTGATCATTTAAGGAAATTAATAGTAAATACACTAAGTTGTTAGTGATGTTTGTATTGTTTGTATTTGAAACGTGTTACAGGTTGAATTTATGAATTAATTTTTTTTTTTTAATGTTGTTATTATTAGTTATTAAAACTTTTCGAATTCAATTTTCTGTTTTTATTTATTTTAAATTTTAATTTTTTATTATAAATAATTTCATGGATATGTTATATTCAGATACACTTTGGGTTTTTTTAAAGGATCATAATATTATATAACATATATAGATATACAAATTATCATAGATACAAATTATCATAGATTTATATTTAGTTTTGTAAGCCTAATTTATAGATTGTAAAAATTAAAAAAATGATTAGAGAGATTTCATCTTAAGCAACACACTTTAATAATAAGAAATTGTTATATATAAATAGAGATTTGTGAATAAAAAATGTTGTATATCAGTGTTTATTTGAGAGCCAGGTTAGCAGAAAGTCAAATTAAAGTTGACCAACACATAGCTAAAAAAATACCCTCCTTTATGATAATTACAAGCATAAAAAAAGCGTGGAGTTGTAGATATTGCACGCCTAGATAGGAGACAAAACAAGAGAGGCATACACCCTCCAAAAAACAACACACCCTTATGACCCAAATTTATACAGGTATAGAAACAACAGAGAAGAACTAGATCAATAATATATGAGATGCACAATAGCAAAAATGACAAATATATACAGGAGCAAATAGTCCAAATCCAGTTGACTGAATGCCCAATTAACACAAACAAAAGCGTCTTCTCCAACCAAACTAGCGAAGACCATAAGAAAATTTTGATATCATCCAAGAAATGAAGATTACCTAGATTACGCGAATTCCAAAACTAAGCCAAAAGACATCAAATTGAAAAGGCCCTAAGAGCATCATGTATCTACTTTTGAAGATCCATGCTTTGAAGGGTCTATATCAGGAGTGTACCCACTATGGGCAGGGGGATCCACGAGATCACCTAAGCTAGAGTCTGAAACCAGAACTACTTCCACCTTTGCTAAGAAAGAATCAACATTGTTGAGGCTGAAGAGGATATTACGAACCATATGTTTAATGTCCTCAAGAGAGGAGAAGACATTCTAATTTTCAATATGCTTTTCCTGGAACAATAACCTACAAAACGTAGAAGTTTGGTGATTGAGAGCCAGAGAAATAAGGAAGAGAAACCTTCAGTGATGAAAATGTCCCAAATTTGGAAACCACTTAACACAAACACCTTCAAGTTTAGGATCTGAAGCATAGGGACAATCATCACTCTCCATGTCTTCTAAAAGAATAATTTCGTGACAAACCTCTAAGGGGACTTCTCAAAAGCTGAGGTAACATAATGATAGGAGAAAGGTTGTAAAGGATGAGACCTTTGCCACACTATAAAAGAACCACTACTACATCGACTAGGCATTCGTTGATGGGGAGCCATGAAAACTTGAGAGGTAAGACACCAAGAACAACCAAAGGAGGAATAATTCCCTACGAATTATACCCAAGGACACTGAGGGGGACACTAAGAGCTTGACCAGAAGATGATAAGATCGTCCCAAAAAAACCACTCAAGAGGACCCAAGCCCAAATGATTGAGAAAATCAGTGCACATTCAAAAGGAGGACCCAAACTTCCACTAATATAACTCACTAGAATAAAAGCTACGAAGAAGCACTATAATAATCTTGAACTAGACCACCCGACTGATAGAAACAAACAATGATGAAGGACGACACTTCAAATAACAAACCTTCAAAAGTTGACAACCATTACAAGTAATCTCCCACCACAAGATGACAACCAGAACAAAAGCTAAGGAAACATTAACCCCAAATTGTGACACCAATTGAGCAACTATCTGTGTTGTTAACCAGGAAATGATATATAGCACTCAAGCATCAGGATGCACCAGACAAGTTGTACTCACCAAATCAGTACCTCTGCCAACCACAACAATCCAAATCAAAACAGGTGTATTCTCCAAACAATATCTACATTGAAATATTTTAGGAGAACAAGTTAGCCAACAATACCGCAAAGCCACCAAAAGAGAGACTGATAAGCTAGATATAAACAAGAGTCGAAACTATGAACCTCCACAGATTATGAATGAAGTCAGTCACATAAGAAAGACAACAAAAGTTGATGAGACTTGAATCTCACACCAAATCAAATGCTCCACAAGCTAGGAGGAGGAATTTCCAACAAAATTGACACGAAGAAAAAAGAGAGTTAGAGGACAAGGTGGCGAAAACACCTTCCAACCCCAACTGCCTCCATCCAATATTACTTCGACTGAACCAAAACATAATACCCAAGGTGGCACACAAACCAAAATCAACGACATTAACTGCCTTCATCCACCACATTATCTCCATCCATTAGGTGGTACGCCCACACTTTTCCCAACAACGTCTCTCCTACATGTTCACCCCCATTAGCGACATAGATCTCTTCGGAAATTAGTGTTTGCAAATCTTATCTATCAATAAGATTGGAGGTCATATGACAAATTTGATCCAAATAAAAGGTATTAGAACAACAACCCATATTAGCTAAATAATATGCAACCTTATTTCCTGAGTGACACTTATGTTGAACATAAATATACTCAAATGAGTCTAATAAAGCAGCAACATCTTCAACAAACCCTTCTAATATCCAAATTGTAATAACCTTTAGAGGTGGTTGTTCAACAATGATTTTTTAAAGACATTGAATTTCCAAAAGAGAATCACCATCTACTATAGGAGTTGAAACTCCTCACGTGCTAGCCCTTTGTCTAAAGAAGGGAGGAAATTTTAAAGGTTAGGGCAGCAAGAGATGAAGGAAAGAGAGCATGGATTTATAAAGGAAAAGCTGTGATAGCTTAATTTGGACCTCCTTCCAGAGCAGAGCAACAAAATGGTAATAAAGAAGAGGCAACAAACTCTTCAATAGGAAATCAGAAAGCAAGGTCGGTATGGGAAAACAGGGAAAAAGACTCAAATGTGAGTCTTGCATGTCAAAATAAATAGCAATCAAGTCATACTCAGGTTTCCTTAAGATTAGTTTGTTGAAATCAAGCAGAGGTTACCCATGGAGATGAGGACTTGGATTAGGGCCTATTGTAGAAAATAGAGACATAATTTGCCTCATAGAAACACATGAGCATGAAGGGTGCAAGACACCTTTGTTTGAAGGCTACTAGAAGATGGCAGTGTGGAACAAGGCAGCAAGGAATGGCAAAGGGCATGGGGGTATCATGGTTTTAGTAAGGGAGAAAGAAGGTCATCTTATTCAGGTAGAAAAATAAGACTTAGATAAGCAATTCATTTGGTTTAAAATATCAGAAAATGGAAACCACATCAGAATTGCAGCATGCTAATTTGCGCCACAGGTTTCAAAAATCTACAAAGGTAGAGGGATTGACCACAAAGATCCATTTCCAGCTTTAAAAACGGATATTGCAACATATTCACAGCTAGGTGAAGTCCTTATAGTGGGTGATTTCAATGCTAGGACTACAAGTGAGCAAGCTAGCATTCTTTGTTGTAAAGATGATTGTGACCATATTTGGCTTACAGAAGAAAGTAGTCATTAGTGGGAAAGAATTTCAGAGGACAAGGGCTGCAATCTCTTTGGTGAACAGTTGCTTACTCTATGTGGGGCCTTTGATTTAGTCAATTGTAATGGCTTGACTAGGTGGGAAAAGTCCGATAATTAATACTTACAATGGAGCAAGTGTGGTAGATTATGTAATTTGCTCGCATGGTTTGTGTGAGAAAATGGAAGAAGTTTTGGTTGGAGATCAGTTGTGGGATTTGAAATCAGATCACAAGCGAATTTATTTATGTTTCTCTTGGATTGGAAAAAATAATTAGAGTAAAAAATTCAGCATGTCCAACAAAATCTCCCATAGGGAAGAATTCTTTTGACGCCAGAAAATTGTAATACCTTCAAAATGACGCTAGAGAGGCTCTTTGAGAAGGAGAAAATTACCACCATTCATAGTCATGAATTAACACATTTAATTCAATGCGCACTTGCAAAGTGCAAAATAACAAAAATTAAGAAGTCTAAAACAAATTTCTTTCTAGTTAATGCTTGGTTTGACGAGGAATGCAAAAATGCAAGGAGAATGTGGAAAGAGTCAAACAAGGATAACATAAAGCTCAAATCGTACAAGCAATTATTAAGCAAGAAAAAGGTTGATTTCATGGTTTCAAGGAGGGAAGAACTAATCTTCCTTGGGAAAAATAATCCCAAATTATTTTGGAAGGAGATCCAACCGAAAAAGATACAAATTGGAAATAGTATTACAGCTTCTAAATGGTTTGACTATGCAAGAAAACTCTATGAGCAGGTTCCCAAGGTTGACCCTCCCCCCTTGGTCAACACTGATACTAAACTCTTCACGGTACAAGAGGTAGAGATGAGTATCAAGAAGTTGGGTGTTGGAAAAGCAAAAGACTTAGTTGAACTCCAAGCAATATCTAAAGTGGGGCTCAAATATTCTTTCCCCTCACATTACAAAAATCTTCAACAACATCATACAACAAGGGCTCCCCATAGATTGGTCAACTAGTCTGGCAATACCTCTTTTCAAGAGCGGTGATGTCAATAATCCCTCCAATGATAGGACCATCATGATAAACCCTTTGTTTGCAAAGCTATTTGGAAGCATGCTAGAAAGAAAAATTGGCAAGTGGGTAGAAGAAAGAGATAAGCATGCTAAAGGACAAGCGAGATTTAGACCTAAACATTCCATAGTTGATCATTACATAACTTTAAGGCACATCACTGAAAAATTTTGGGAGAAAAAGGAAGAAGTCTTTTGTTTCTTTTTTGATTTCAGAAAAGCGTTTGACTCGGTTCCTAGGGATAAACTTTGGCAGATAATGGAGGAACTTGAGGTTCCTAAACTTTTCAGAGCAGCTGTGCATAGGCTATATGAAGATGTGAAAGTCAAAATTAGAACTTCCGCAGGCATTTCTGAAAGTTTTAGAAGTGATATTGGGGTCAAGCAAGGTTTGCCACTATCTCCTACCCTTTTTGGTTTATATATTGATAAGCTTGAGGAGTGGTTAAAATCGCAAGGGGGTGATGGTATCTATTTGTGCAAGTTTGTTATAAGGCTTCTTTTGTATGCAGATGACCTTATTTTGATTACTAAATCGATCCTTGGTTTGCAAGAACACTTACTATCCCTTGAGCATTTTTGTAGAAGTGTGGGGATGCAAGTCAATATTAGCAAAACGAAAGTAGTGGTCTTCTCTAAGAAGAGAAAACATAACCAGCATAAGTTCTACTTTGAAGGCAACATTCTGGAAGAAGTTGCAGATTACAAATACCTCGGGATTGACTTCAACAAAAATCTAAGTTGGAATGATTGTAGAAAGAAAAGAACTTTGGGGGGTTGGAAAGCATTTTATGTTGTTCAAAATAGGTGTAGAGAGGCAGAGTTATGGGACTGGAAGACCACTCAAACTATTTTTGGGCTTCTAGTGATTCCAGTGATTCTCTATGGTTGTGAACTGTGGGCTAGCAGTACCTCCGACATACAGTGGAAACAAATTGAGAAAATTCAAAAGCATTTGATTACAAACAAATTTAAGATTAAAAGTGCAGTTCCTTATGATATCTTGTTAAGTGAAACAGGGAATACTTCTATTGAAGAAATTGCTATGGTGCGAGTCATAAAGTATTTAAAAAAATTTGAACAAATGGAAGAGGGTAGATGGCCTAAGGTTGTATTTAATGATAGATTGTGCAAGAGCAAAAAAACTTGGATGTAGCAAAATAACAAATGGTTTAGTAAATGGGGTATTTTCTTGAATGCGTGTCCCATAAACAATAAAGAGATAAAAGCTTTTGTTATGGAAAAGTTCCACAAACGTACTTGGGATAAGGAGCTAGGAAGAAAGAAAAATTACTATATTGTTTAATCCCACTCATAATCATCAACCAAAAGCATACATAGAGGCCAATATTTCTTGGAGAGCCAAAATTCTTATTGCTTAGTTAAGAACTAATTCTCATCAACTCCATTGTGAAACTGGGCGCTGGAAAAGGCCAAAGGAAGTGTGGGAGAAAAGGGTATGCATTTTTTGTTCTTCCGGAAAAGTGGAAACAGAAAAACATTTCGTTTCAGAATGTGAGGCCTTCAAAGACAACAGGGAAAGTTATGCAGATATGTTGGTAGCTAGCTCTTGGGATAATTTATTGAGTGAGGGGTTTGTCGAGAATCTAGGAGCATTTATTGTGAAGCCTCACAGAAAAGGGCCGAATACATCAAGTAGATGAAGAAGCAATCTGTCCCATAGGCTATCTTCAGCCTCATGGACATTAAAATAATTTCTTTCTTTCTTTATTTCTACTCCCAAATCCACAAAACGTAGGATAAACTCTCAGAGTGAGAGATTGATCATTGCGAAATATGCCATCATCACTTGAAATGCCAGGATTACCTTTAGCAACTCCATTAAAATTTAATTTAATGAAATTGTGAGGAGGAGGAACATAGGCAGTGTTGGAAACCACAAGAGGGACTGAAGAAGGTTGTTTACCCAAAACACCCAGTCGTTGATCTATATATAAGGCCCTCAAGGTCCCTGACTCCAACACATCGACATTCTAATCCTTTGGAGACCAGGAAACAACCAATATAGATTCTCTAATATTAGAGAAAACCAAGTCAACCAGTAACCAATCAGATTGTTTCTTGTGACCAAAAAATTGATTATTGCTTTCTTTCCAAAAGTTCCAGAGAATAAAAACCAATAGCGAACACCATGCATGTTTCACAATAGGATTATGGAATCGTTTATAATTCCATTGATTCAATAACAAAGAGAAATTTTTGCTATCCTACAGATGACTATGAAATATATAGAGGGAGTGAGATTAGACCACCTATGCATAACTATATTTGAGAAAAAGATGCTCCTACGTCTCTTCAACTTGGATACAAATAAAACATAGGGATGGACCTTCGAAACCTTTTCAATGAATGTGTTCCCATGTTGAAGGACGTTGCCATGCTATCAACTAGAGAAAGGAAGTAATATTAGGCCAATAAATTCCATACCATATTTCCTTCCAAACAACAGTGTGGTCATTGATACCTAAGTTATCAATGAGTTGGTATGCTTCTTTTACAATGAATAACCCTTGATATAGATGGCCTTAGCACAAGATATCATCTGCAAAGGAGCATCTAATCCGTCATGAATCCAAAGCCTGTTGGAAATCCTCCCAGGGAAAATCTTGAAAAGCTAACTAAAAAATCAAAATTGTTTGCAGCATGGATATAGTTATAACTGTAGAATTTTGTAGAATTTTTCTACAAATCAGCTAGCTCTGGTACCATGTACAATTTTTTCTACAAATCAGCTAGCTCTGATACCATGTAGAAATTTCCCACATGTAGATCAACCTGGTAATGCAATGTACTAAAGCAAAACACTTGATCTACTTCTACAAACAATTTAACGGAAGCTTAATCAACCATGAGCAACATCAATAAGAACACATATAACTGATAAGAAGGAATCAATCACACATAACACAGAAGAATTTACCCAGGGAAAGCCCCTGCCTAAAACCCCATCTATGTATTATCATACAAGTGGAAATCCTCTTCAACATACAAAAAGAATCAGCTCAATAGTTATCATGCTCTCTCTGTACTTTGATGATCTTCAATCAGAAGATGAAAATCATGGACTACCTAGGCCTCAATATATAGGCCACAAGTCCTCCAATCTCCTATAATAGATCCTTCTCCATGCAAGGAATACTTACTAGAAATATC
>APFE031501765.1:0-17583 GCA_000404065.3 Pinus taeda | reverse complement strand
TATCAAAATATTTTTGTATTTATATGTGAAAGGAAATAAAAAATAGATATATATTTTATGGATTTTTTTACATTTTAAAAAAATAAGATGCCTGGCATTTGTAATATATATGTTAGTGTTTAGTCTTTATGTGAATTGCTTAAGAGGTTTCATTTAGGTTTTAAAATTTAACCATCTAATTCTCGTGTTTTAAATGTTTAGAAATTAAATGTTGTGTGACTTTTGAAATATTTAATATTTTGAGTTTTTACTCTCTTTATTATTAAGGATAAATAAAGTTGTGATAAAGATAAGAGATTAGTGAATGAAAGAGGAAGGTAAGACAAAAATATAAATAAAGTTGTGATAAAAATAAGAGATTAGTGAATGAAAGAGGAAGGTAGGAAAAAAATATATGAGGATTTTGGATCTCAAATAGGAGAAATTGATAATAAATTGTTCAATTAAATTAGAACATTATAAGTGATGGATGGATATGTGGCAATGAAATACTCGTAGAATTTGAATCTGAGAACTTGTGTAGGGATTCCCCTTTCCTCTCACACTATCAATTATATCAAAGAGGTAGTAAAGAGAAATAACTATCAATAATTTTGTTTAGTGGAAGAAAAGATTGTGCTCTTGATTGAAGTAAATGAAAGACATATTATAAAGTTGATAGACTCATAAAGGTTGTTGAAGCCTATCTTCTCCACCGAAGAAGTTTCATTGTGTGTACATTGAACTTATTTAAAGAGCTCAAAACCAACTAAGAAAAATGGCCTCAACCTCATCAAAATGAATCGTGTTCACTTTGCAAAATTTTCATGAATAAATAATGTTGTAGTTAGTGGGATACACTATGACTATGAAGTGTTGATATATTTGGATGTAAAAATGCTTTACAAGATGGAATGAATATTTTTGTTTATGAAAACACTATGATTTTGACAAAGTGTTTTAAGGGTATTATACCACCTATATACCTTACAAAGATAGAGAATTGAGTGTAAGAGAAATAAAAGACATTGAAGTGAGTATCATTAGAACTACGGTTCAAGCCCAAGTGTTGTGTGCCAAGTGGGTGATTTGTGTTGTATAACATAATTAATCTTGGAAAGTTCTTCATAAATAGGCATCAAATAAGATTTGTCTGAAGTACAAACATGTATGGAAAGGGTTTTCTCCCTAGATTATCATGGTAACCCCTTCTAGGATCAAATTTTCAAATACATTTGTTGTGCATAATATTTGAGGGTTTGGGAAGCACTCAAACACTTATTGGTAAGAACCTCTCCAAAAATTGGTTTCTCTTTAATGGTGACTTATTATGGTGGTTTGCTTTAATTCTTTTTCAATGAAGCCACTAGCTAAATCCTCCTAGTTCTTTGCCTTATGGCTCTTTTGACAATGCAGTCACTTAGTCTATATTTATTTGATAACATGCCTAGAAAGTAAATCCCATGATCTAATCTCAACATGAAGTTTTAATTGGTCAATACTAATAAGATTATTACGGAACACTTGTAGAGGCTCATTCCCAACAATTTGATCATAAAACTTGGCCTTCTAGAACCTTGCACCTAGTGGTGACACTAGAACTATGGTATGGTCACCACTTTTATTAATTGTAAGCCAACCATGAGATACAAGTGGCTTTGCCCGAAGCCCTTACTTGAAGGTTGGCTAGCCCAAGTTTGCTGGCTAAAATTTAAGGAAAAAACATACTTATGTTGCCTCTTTCACCTAAACACATGTGGGAACCTATTCTTGAACAAGAAAACATTTGTTTTCCATGAAACTTAGTAGTGGGAGGTCTCCTTGTAGATAAAAGGCTCACATGCCTAGGAGTGAAAAAAACCACCATATCCATAAGGTGGGTGTGTAGAAACCATGAATAACATTTTATGTTTATGTCGCTTTAACACAAAATGCATGGACATGTGTAGACCATGTTTATTAGTAGCATTTTCTTGCTTCCCCGATCTAGTAAGAAACCTCACTAAGCGACCACATGTCATGGGCCATTGGATTCAAGGCCACTTAGATATTGTTATAATTTGAAGCACTCTTTTATATCTAGGACAAAAGAGAGAGAGAGAAACAAATGCACTATTTGAGATTTTTGTACAAACCTGCAAAGTGTAGATAGAGATGGAGCATCTCTAACAACTTCATGAACATTGACATAAGGCCTCACGTACTATGAGTAAAATATTTTTAGATTCTTTTGACTCATTTTGAACATGTTATAGTGTGAATCTTGTAATCATCTTGTCTTAACATTTTTTATGTTATATCAATGCACATAATTGGTGCTTTTAATTGATGTACAATTTCCATAAAACATTCTAAAATGTTAATTTAATTATAATTGTCCATGCTTTTTTTTTACTATGTATAATTAAAAACAAAAAAATAATATTACAATAAATAAATTTATTCAATTTTAATTATTAAATTCTGATTAATGTTTTCCAAAAATAATTGTAAAAAAAAATAATATTACAATAAACAAATTTATTCAATTTTAATTATTAAATTCTGATTAATATTTTCCAAAAATATTTGTGAAAATTATATTTATTCCATTCTGATTGATGTTTTCCAAAAAATAATTGTGAAAGTTATGTTTACTGTACAATATACTAGTGGAAACCGTTTTAAAATATTATAATATGAATCAATTTTTGGTTGTTTTAAACTTTTAAAAATAAATGAATGCTAAAAATTATTTAATGAGTGAATTTATATGAAACTTTTTTTGTTGATTCATATTTAGATAAAATATTAGTGTTTTAAGAACCTACGGAAATAAATGGATGACTTAACCTAATTAACAAACCTTCACCAGATTAGAGTTTTGTTGCGTTCAACGAGAAAAAATTAAATATTCTTTAAAGTGAAAGATCCGCTCAATGATAGTTTAATCATAATGACCAACTGAATGATAGTGCAAGCATGATTCAATAACTTTTATAAATTAAATATTTTTTTTCATGATGACGATGTTTTTGACCGATAACTTGTATAAATTAAGTGAATGACCAACTTAATTGAATAATGTTTATTAGTTTTTAAATAAAAGTAATTTATTACAGATTTTTTCTGTTTTTTGTTTTGTATAATTACGTAGGTTTGAAATTCTATTTAAAATTAAATTATGTTAATGGTTGGTGTGGTTTAGATTGGATGTAATTTTTAAGTATTTTTTCTGTAAGTTATTGGCACATTAGCAAAAAAGGAAAAATGATAAAAATAATTTATTTAATAAATTAAAGAAAGATTTAATATTTAACAAAACATTATTTTTAGTTAGTTATATAATAATTTTTCCAAATGGTTGATTTGGCTTGCACTATCATGTGTTTTACTTGCATCATTTTCTTAGTGAATCAAGTTGAACTTCTCACTTGATCTTTCCTAAAATAACTCCTTGGATTGTTCATGTCCACCTCTTTAACATCTCAATTTATGTGAGTTGGTTTGGGTCCAAATCATTGATTTGGTTTGCTTAACCATTTGAGTTTTACCTGCATTACTTAGTGAATCATGTTGTATTTCTATCTTGGTCTTTCCTTACATGACCCCAATGACTTGTTCACATTTACCTATTTCACATCTGAACTTATTTGAGTTGGTTTAGGCCCAAATCATTAATTTGGTTTGCTCAACCATTTACTTATATCACTTTCATAGTGAATCATGTTGTACTTCTTACGTAACTCCTTGACGTGTGTACATCTAACTATTTGACATCTCAACTTATGTTAGTTGGTTCTTAGTTCCACCACTTCTTAGTTATAGGACATGGTATATTAAGCTTTAAGTAGTTTTCCCTTTCATCTCCACATAGTATACTACGTTAATATGATGAAAAAAATATAAAAGTATCAATGTGAAATGGAATTAAATAACATAGAGATATGACAATATAGCAAGATACACTTTAACGCTGTATAGTGGGATTTATACTATTTCTCTTGGTTTACAAATCTCACTCAAGTTCCATATACATGAGATGAACACACCTAAAGTCAAGTGTGCACGTACTTTATTATTTTTCTTCATGCATGTCTCTGTTGCTTTACTGTTTGTTTATCATTGAATCTATAGTGAATGGGTGGAGAATGTTAAAGTAAGGAATGGTAGAGGAGAGTAGAGGAAGAGGATGATGACGAACTAGTGGATTATACTTAAGATCCACCTAGAGGAATTAGATATTTTTCAAACACAAGAGGACCTAGCTTTCTATGGGAAGCATTATAAGGTTGGAACAAGGTTGGATATGGTTTATCCCTACTTTATTTACATAAAATATTAAAGACAAATTTTTATTGGTCATTAGATTTAGTGGGACTTCTTAGAGAGACACTTCTTGGTGGTATTATGTTTGATAGAATTTCCTATGATTATAACCTAGATATAACAATATTAAGGTAGCATACATGTCATAATGGATGAAGGTGATTATCCGTAGAAGCTCATATGTCCTTCAATTAAGGAAGAGAGAACTATCAACCATGGACTTGTGGCTATGACAATAAAAGGCTTAATGACAGTAGGTTGGATGCAGGTGGATCAAATAAGGAAGGAAAGATTTAAGATTAGGCAAGGTATTTCCATCATTCTGCTAAGGTAACCACGAAGCCAATGTAAAAATGCTCAAGTATGGTGACTTGGATTTCCTAGAAAGTATGGTAAGAGAAACTTCTTCCTAGTCTTTTAACATGAGATATTAGATTTGGTAAAGAAAAATATTTGGTGGGTAGTAGTATTTATTTAGGGAAGAAATAACATTAAGTGGTGTAGTGAAAGTAATAAATACAAACCATAACAATACTTTCACAATAAAGAAGAAGAAAAAGTGTATTAGGATTAGAGAGGAAAGACCCAATTTGGTCTTAGGAGAAGACATTGTTGTCAATAAGTGACGGAGATGGAGAGCAAGACATGTGAAAGGAAATTATTTGGAAAACTAAGTTTAGAAAAATCTATGGGACATTGGGTTGAAGAGGTCCAACCACAAATTTTAGCATATACTCCTTTATATCACATTGGGTAAGACGATGATTAGCATTTACCATTATATTACAATACAATTTAGACATGATAGGAAACAATAGATGGCACTAAGGTTTGATGGTGTAACTCTTAAAGAAAGGTCGCTATATTTTGATTAGTGAAAAGAGTGGAACATAAAATTACTTATTTGGGTCAAAACCTCATGCTTCTTTTTTATGTTTTGATTAGTGAAATGAATAGAAATTAAAACTATTTATTTGGGTCAAAACCTCACACCTCTTTTTTGAGTTACGTTCAAATAAAGTGATGATGAATATAAGAAACTTGTTGGGACCTTTGTTGGTTTTGATGATTCTTATAAAAACAATACATGTTTAAAATGATGCTAAAGATTTCAACAACACTAAATCTCAAAGAAAGGTTTTTTGAATTTATAAAAATATTATATATATATATATATATTATATTCTATATATATATTATATATATTATATATAATATATTATATAGCTAGGAGGTCTTTTTAAAATTTGGTAAGTAAATATTTTTAATGTCATTTAAAAATATTTAAAAAAATTTTATTAGATTTATATTGATTTTTATATAAAAGAAAATTTATATTAAATTTTATAATTCTTATTAAATAAATTATCATATGATTAGTTACATAGATCAAGTGATACAAGTCATAAACAAACTAGTAAACAAAAATAAAAATAAAAATTAGATTATCATACTCATTATCTTATATATTTATTCAATATAATATTTTACAAAATGAAAAACAATTATTTTATTATTTATCTTTATTTCTTATAGTTAACAGTTTTATAATGTTAACCAATGAAGTTGGAAAAAAAAATCTAAATTTTATTAAATTTTACTTCTTATCTTTTAACACTTTTGAAATTATTTTTATTTATTTATTCATAACATGTAATATGGTTTTTTTTTATTGTAATAATATCTATTTTCAATACAATAAAATCAAATATCATCATAAATTTTATAAACAAATTAATAAAAAGAGAATATCTTATTTAAAAAATCACCAAAATTAACAATAGAAAATAAACATATATATATATATTATTATATTTATATATATATTAATTCCATGCAGTTCATTACTTTAAATCTTTAATATAAATAGTTTTTTTTTTTTTTATTATTTTTATTTTATAATATATATATAGTATTATTATTTTCTGATTTTTTTACTTTTTTTAATAAAAGGTATATGTATTTTCATTAATTTTATGCATGATTACCATATGTATTGAGGAGATACATTACATTTTTCTTATTATCTATTTTGTCTTTTTGTTTTTTATAGATTACTAAAGTTCTTAAGAGACAACATATTGTTTCAAATATTTTTTCCAGATCTATCGCATAATGTTTGTTAGGCAATCGACATTTCGGATATGCGATGGATCCAAAAAAATATTTGAAACAAGATTACGATCACAAAATTTTGAAATATAAAAGACAACATATTTTCACAAAAATTCATTATATGCCTATGGGAATACATCCAACAATAACTTCCTAACAATTTTTTTTTTTTTACAACAGTGCACATGTAATTTGAAGTCTTCATCCTGCTCCTCTGTTGGGATATTGAGGTCTAGTCACTTGTTCACTTCCTTCCCACTGTTGGAGCCCATAATTTTTTTGTTAAATTTTGTAAGCACTAGGCCGCCTAGTAGGGATGGGGAGCATGAGAGAAATGAGTGGACTACAACACAAGGTTATTGTAGGAAGTAGAGCGTAACACAAATGGGCGTCACATAGAGAGGGGATGATGGCGCTTGGGGATGGAAGATGCAGACAAAGGAATATTAGTAGTTAGGATGTTGGAGTGATGGAGCCGACCTAGGTTGTGATGGAATATTAGAGGTTGGAGCAAAGATTGTTTAGAGGTTGAGAAATTTACTTCACCAAGCTGGATCTTCGTTCAAGATATCATTAAATTAGAATAAAGACTAAAGACATTCTGAAAACGACATTTAGAACTCATGAGGGTCATTATGATTTTTGGTTATGCATTTTGGACTTACTAATCCACCTTCGACATTTTAAGGTTTGATGAATTCCATTTTCAAACCATTCCTTAGAAAATTTATGTTAGTATTTTTTGATGATATACTAATCTACAACAAATCTTGGAAGCATCATGTTCAACATGTTGACAGGTGCTCAAATGTTTCTTTGGAGTATATGAAGTGGAATATTGTATCCCATGAGAGTGTTAAGGTAGACCCTAAAAAAATTAAAGCCATTAAGGAATGGAAAATCCCCACAACCATAAAGCATCTTCAAGGATTTCTTGGGTTGGTTGGGTATTATCACAAGTTTGTTAAGAAATATGGGAGAATAACAACACCTCTAACAACACTATTGAAGAAAGATGCATTTTCTTGGACTCGAGAAGTGACTAAGGCCTTTGAACATCTTAAATAGGCAATGTGCCAAGCACCGATCTTATCTACATCTGACTTCACAAAAACTTATATTGTGGAACACGATGCCTCAGGAAATGGAATTCGTGTTGTTTTATTGCAAGAAGGAAGACCCATTGCTTTTGAAAGTCGTCCAATCAAAGGAAAGTATTTACACAAACATATTTATGAGAAGGAAATGTTGGCAATACTACATGAACTAAAGCAATGGACACCTTACCTAATGGGAAAACACTTCAAGGTAAAAACATACCATGATAGTCTTAAATACTTTTTGGAACAAAGATTATCTTCAGAAGAGCAACAAAAATGGGTCACAAAGATGTTGGGTTATGAATTTAAAATCATCTACAAAAAAGGGAAGAAAAATGTTGTTGCAGATGCACTCTAAAGAAAGAATGAGGATGTGGAAGCATTGCTTTGTGCCATTTTTATTATCCAACCTGATTGGATAACCAGAGCAAAGGATGAATGGAAGAATAACGAAGAGGTGTGGGAAGTCTTTCAAAAGTTGCAGCAAGATCCTAGTACATCTGATACATTTGGTTGGAAAAATGATTCATTATGGTGCAAAGATTGTTTGTATCTTTGTAAGAATTCCCTTCTCAATAAAAATATTATTTTGGAATTGCACACCTCCCCCTTAGGAGGGAACTCAAGATTTTTGAAAACTTACCACAGGGTCAAGAAGGAATTTTTCTGGGATGGCCTTAAATATGATATTCAAAAGTTTGTGGCGGAATGTTTGGTTTACCAACAAAATAAAGTTGAGACAATTAAGACCCAGGGTTTGTTACAATCTTTAGCCATTCCATGGCAGCCTTGGGAGGAGGTATCAATGGATTTTATCACAGGTTTACCCAAGTTTGAAGGAAACAGTGTCATTGATGGGCCTCCAAATTAGACATAAATTAAGGTCCATCTGACCTTCCTTTAGTACATTAATCCTCTCTTTTTGCATTAGATAATGTATTTTTAACTTTAATATGTTCATTAGGAGGGTTTATGAATAATTTCATATTTGTGCCTAATATTATTTATTTTTGTGGAATATTGTGAGAATATTGGGTAGATTATGAAGATTTGGAGGAGGAGATAATTTAGGGACTTGATCGCTACTACAGGAGGATAAATATTGAATAATAAATGAAGAAGATATTATGAAATTATTGCATAGATTCTAGAGCTCCAATGATTGAGAAAATCTAGGAATATGTTCCCTGTCATTTAATGTAGATTCCTAGTATTGGGAACTAGATCCACTATTTGAGGTATTTTGATGGGGAAAGATTGCTCCTTTCATGGGGAATGCTTCCTAATCATTTTTTCATAAATACCAAGTTAAATTTTCCTCTAGGGGTTGATTTTTCTTAGTCTTATTGTGGAGAGAACTTGTATTTTTGCAGCTCCACTTTCAGTTCTTACAGGGATGTAATTGTATTGATGGAAATAATGAAGATTGATGTCATGTTCAACTTCTAAATATTGGTCTCATTCATAGGACTCTGAGTTTGATTGGGCTTGGCCATCCTAGGAGCCTTAGAGCCCTTTTGTATTATTTACTTTTCTTCCTTTCACTTCTTATTCACATGCATCTCTTGTTCCTGTCCTTTTTTATTTTTGCGTTTAGTATTAATGATTTCTTGTTGTAGGATTGGGTTAAATAGTTGAATTAATTTATTTTGTAGGATCATAGTAATTATTGAGCTACTTAGATTAGTTTGCTTATTCCCAAATCTAATTTTCTGGAAGTCCCTTGTGACAAATAACAATAAATTTCAACTATTTTTTAGAACATGCTAACAAGCTTCAATCAAGTTGATTCTACTTGCATTAGATAAAAAAAAAAAATTCTAGTTAATAAAAAAAATTATTCCATTACATTTTCACTTGATCAGGTTAGGCATTTGATATATTTACTAGCTCACTAGTTATGAATTTCTAGATTTTAGACTAGTAATTTTCTGCTATTTTTTAGCATGGGTTAATAGAGGTATTTTTGAGTGATTCTACTTGGAATGGAGACCTAAGACACCCTAGTCAATAAAAAAAATTTGTCCCATCCAATTTGGATTTGATTTTCTTGGTCATTCGGTGAATTATAACTTCATGTAGAAAATCTGTAACATCCTGTAGTAGTTACAAGATCTCGTTAAGGAGCCTTCCAACATGTATATACTTGCCTAGATTTGCTCAAGAAGCTTGGTTTGATCCCTTAGGGTTGAATCACGACCCCTAGGCTCTAAATCAATGGTTGAGGAAGAATAAACACCAATTAGGACATGAATTTTTACAATGTAGATGAGGCCTATTTATTTGAATTCATGCTCTTAAGATTTTGATGAAAATGAGAAATTGGGGGTTGCCCAAAATCCCAATTCCTTTAAAAAAATCTTGATCCTTCCCTTCAACCCATTACAAGCATGCAATATAGGATTAAAATCTCACAACCATAAGGTAATACAATACATAACAATATATAATTAACACATAACATGAACACATATTTGTATATTTACAGAACAGTTACAAAATTAAGGCATTTCAGCCTTAAAACGAGCTCTAGCTCGACTACATCTTGCCACTCACAAAATTCCTCACAAAACAAATATTCCTACACCCCTATGGTATTACAATTATAATAATGCTGGTGATTGATTTTATATAATGCTGGTGATTGACTTTATAATTGTATAGAGCTGCGTTGCATTCAAGATCTATTAAGTGTTATATGCATTGAAAGGCAGAGATTTCATGACCGAGGACCTCCACAAATTGCATGAAGAACAGATTGAAGACATCGAAGGTATAACTATCAGATTGGGAAGCTTGTCTTTGGAACCCTGATGAAAAGAGATCTGGGTATAAGCCCAAAATCCCCTTTCTTATAAAAATCTCAGCTCTGACAGGTTAATTTCAACCAACCCCTATCTAAAAATGTAATCATTTTTCTCGTAACAGATGCGCAAGCACGATCAGAAGTCAAGCGTAACGAAGCTCAGAGACGCTTTTACTAAGTAAATACCAAATCAGTGAACAAATTCCCGTGAGCCTCTTTCATTTTCATGAATTGTATGCTTCAGCTTTAGAGGATAGCTGCCTACTTTCTCCCGCAATGTCAGGCATTTTATTATGTCTTGAACGCGGATTTTGATGGGTAGGAAAGTGTTGCGGAATTCGAACTTCAGATTGTTGGCTTCGGAACTGTTTCTTCCTCCGTTAATGCAATCGACGACAAGCTTATGCTTGTGTGCACAGCTATGACTATGACAAGCCAAAGATTATTGATATGGCAAATGGAATTGGACATCGATTAACGCTCTGAGCGATTTTCCTAATTACAGTATTGGATTTGACATAATTTCCTAAAACCCTCATGACTCACAAATAGGTAGGTGCTCTTTTCCGAAGAGCTGTGGAGTAACTTGAATCATGAAGATGGGATCATTATAACCCGCCGAGTCAGGCCTTTGAAAATTCGCAGAACAACAGCTAAATTCGCGGAACAGCAGAAACCTTGAAACTACACTAACAGACAATCACGTATATAATGTTTAAACGATATTAGACTGCCATCGATCCACGGGTGATCGATATTCGACCTACAAACTCACACACAGAAATAAATTCATAAATTTAGCTACAAAATACATAGCTAGACACGAGGAATCAACATAGTATTTTATTTTGATTATATACAAACATTGCTTAAATATAAGGCATTGCAGCCTTAGAACAAGCTCATACTCGACTACATCTTGATCGCTCACAATTTTCCTCACCAAACAGATACATCACACATCCTATCACATTACATTTATATAAGACTTTTAGGAAGGATCAATCCTATCTTTTCCTGACTTTCTCCACAAAAGCTTCATGTTTAAATCTGCTTTATCTTTTTTAAATCTATTTTTCTGCTTTAAATCACGCTTTTCTTTTGTTCTGATCCTCTGGTCCAGTTTGTTTGCTTTGTTGCTGGTTGCTCCTGCATCAGACTCCCGAGGCACAAAAATTTATGACCTCCTGGTCATATGCTTTTCGTCTTCGTAATATCTTTAACTTGTGAGCTGCAATCAACCTCTGCAACAACAAGTCCTCCTTGCTGCCTCTTACCTCACCAAGCTCTCCTCTAGCCTTGGTCTTTTGGTAACCGCTCTAGGCTATTGTAATCTTCTCACCTTCCTCTGCTGCCATCTGCACAACAGCAAGACCATAAACTCTCCATCTTTAACACAACTGTACCTCTTTCCACAGAATCTTACGGCTCTGATACCACCTGATGAAAAGAGATCTGGGTATAAGCCCAAAATCCCCTTTCTTATAAAAATCTCAGCTCTGACAGGTTAATTTCAACCAAACCCTATCTAAAAATGTAATCATTTTTCTCGTAACAGATGCGCAAGCACGATCAGAAGTCAAGCGTAACGAAGCTCAGAGACGCTTTTACTAAGTAAATACCAAATCAGTGAACAAATTCCCGTGAGCCTCTTTCATTTTCATGAATTGTATGCTTCAGCTTTAGAGGATAGCTGCCTACTTTCTCCCGCAATGTCAGGCATTTTATTATGTCTTGAACGCGGATTTTGATGGGCAGGAAAGTGTTGCGGAATTCGAACTTCAGATTGTTGGCTTCGGAACTGTTTCTTCCTCCGTTAATGCAATCGACGACAAGCTTATGCTTGTGTGCACAGCTATGACTATGACAAGCCAAAGATTATTGATATGGCAAATGGAATTGGACATCGATTAACGCTCTGAGCGATTTTCCTAATTACAGTATTGGATTTGACATAATTTCCTAAAACCCTCATGACTCACAAATAGGTAGGTGCTCTTTTCCGAAGAGCTGTGGAGTAACTTGAATCATGAAGATGGGATCATTATACCCCGCCGAGTCAGGCCTTTGAAAATTCGCAGAACAACAGCTAAATTCGCGGAACAGCAGAAACCTTGAAACTACACTAACAGACAATCACATATATAATGTTTAAACGATATTAGACTGCCATCGATCCACGGGTGATCGATATTCGACCTACAAACTCACACACAGAAATAAATTCATAAATTTAACTACAAAATACATAGGTCAACACGAGGAATCAACAGAGTATTTTATTTTGATTATATACAAACATCGCTTAAATCTAAGGCATTGCAGCCTTAGAACAAGCTCATACTCGACTACATCTTGATCGCTCACAATTTTCCTCACCAAACAGATACATCTCACATCCTATCACATTACACTTATATAAGAATTTTAGGAAGGATCAATCCTATCCTCTCCTGACTTTCTCCACAAAAGTTTCATGCATGCCCACTTTAACTCTGCTTTATCTTTTTTAAATCTATTTTTCTCCTTTAAATCATGCTTTTCTGCTTTAAAAGAGGCTTTCCTTTGTTCTAATCCTCTGGTCCACGTTTGCTTGCTTTGTTGCTGGGTGCTCCCGCATCAGACTCCCGAGGCACAAAAATTTATGACCTCCTGGTCATATGCTTCTCCTGGTCTTTATCAATTTTATCCACTGCATTCCTTCACTGCAACCAACCTCTGCAGTAACAGCCTCCTCTGTTACACTATACCTCACCAAGCCCTCCGCACTCGGTCTTTTGGCATCCTCTAGGTTGCTGCAAATCTTCTCACCTTCAGCTACCGTCATCTGCACAATAGCAAGACCATAAACTTTCCATCTTTAACACAACTGTACCTCTTTCCGCTTCTACTCGCATTCTTCTTTCTTCTCTCAAGAATCGTTTCCGGGCTCTGATACCACCTGATGAAAATGAGATCTTGGGGGTAAGCCCAAAATCCCATTCTCTTTAAAAAAACAAGATCCTGGACCTGTGGGTTATGGCCCACAAGTCCGGTCGGAAGCGATTTAACTTTTAAAACCTCTTAATTTATTGACGTGGATCTTCATTCCAGTTCAATTTTGTGTTGCCTTTCAATCCGGGGATTCAAACGATTTGGAACAGATCCTTGACTTTGACTTGGACAAATCGGACTTCAGTTTCTTTGACATTGCAGACCACCCTTCAGTCCAAACCCCTGCTTCTTATTCTGTGCTTGATTAACAACCTCCTGCTGCTGTTCCAATCTTCGCCACTTCCGCTGCTGATCAGGGTCTAGTTCAGATGGTCTAGCATGTGGATGCACACATCTCGCGTGTTTTCATAACTCAACATAAGTTCCAACAAATGAACAAGATTCTTGAGCACAACTCCTTTCCTTAGCGTTCAAATATTTGCGAACTGAATGCACAACCGTCCACCCTTTAACTTTTCCTCTACAAAGAGGGTAGACTAAACCTGGCAATTCACATGATCCATGTAAAAGAAAATCTCTATCTGGTCCTGAACCTTCGATGGAAGTTTCATTTTTCCCATCCGATATCACAGATGTGGAATGCTGAGACGTTCCCACCTCCAAAACTACATCATCACTTTCCAACCTTTCAACTGCCAATCCTGAAGGGGCAACTGGTTCAGAACTTGAGTGAGCAGAGATTTCTACAGAATGATCTGATCCATTTGGAGAAGCTGATATTGTTGATGCTAAATATGCTTTCCTGAACTGATCAAGACAATTTGAATGCCTATAGCTAGTGTCACACATATAATCTTTAAATGATATTAGACTGCCATCGATCCACGGGTGATCGATATTCGACCAACAAACTCACACACAGAAATAAATTCATAAATTTAACTACAAAATACATAGCTCGACACGAGGAATCAACAGAGTATTTTATTTTGATATACAAACATCACTTAAATCTAAGGCATTGCAGCCTTAGAACAAGCTCATACTCGACTACATCTTGATCGCTCACAATTTTCCTCACCAAACAGATACATCTCACATCCTATCACATTACACTTATATAAGAATTTTAGGGGGGATCAATCCTATCCTCTCCTGACTTTCTCCACAAAAGTTTCATGCATGCACGCTTTAACTCTGCTTTATCTTTTTTAAATCTATTTTTCTCCTTTAAATCATGCTTTTCTGCTTTAAAAGAGGCTTTCCTTTGTTCTAATCCTCTGGTCCACGTTTGCTTGCTTTGTTGCTGGGTGCTCCCGCATCAGGATCACACTTGTCTATTCTACTATATCCTTTTGTTTCGTGTCGATGATGTGGGATTCATTATGGACTTCCTTCGATAGATCACTTCTTGTTGACTTCAGCTCATTATCCAGGAAGATGATCTAGAAACTCCCTTCTAGTACCTTAGAGCTTGCATGCCTCAATGGAAAGTTCTTCACATTCGACAACATGTTTACATCATTGACCTTCGATCAGATGATTCCATGGGTGTTCAACTTCAGCTTCATTATTCACATTCGTTGATTGTGATAATTGTACTTTGAGATCCATTGTCATTATTGGTGGTTTCTCTCTTGCTTGTTAATGGTTTACATCATTGACCGGTACTCAGGTGGTTTTATATCATGTTCGACTTCAACACATCTATTTCACATGTTAGAATTTGAACATTGATCAGGTCGAGATGAAGCGCAAGACCCTGGATTATGTGTGGTAAATCTAGGTTGCGTGGAGTTATGAGTTATTCATGATTGTACACATGTTTCCTCTAGTTGGATGGATGCATCCATACCATGGATCCATATCTATGATCCTTTCTATTCAGATGGCTGTGTCCATACTGTGGATCCATACACATGATCCCCTTCTATTTAAATAGCTGTGTCCATGCCATGGTTTCATGTATTATTAGATACATATTCATGTATCATTAGGCATTATCATCATATATGTTAGATATGTATATGTATATGTATATGCTTGACTTGTAGGTCTCCGGACGATGTTGTTCTAGTCCTTGCACTGACTTGTAAAGCATCTCAACCATCACTCCATTGTTTGCCTTCATGCTTTAGGGTGCATCTGTTACACAATATTTTGTCACACCTCCCGTTCACTTCCTGTTCCATATCCCAAAGTGCCAAAATGTTGACTACTGTGTAGCATATCCATCATGATATACAGATCAGAACATCCCTGAAGAATCAAAGGAAATTGCCTTGAGTCAATTCTGAAGAAGGTTAGATAAAACCCTAATTTTTAGGGCCAACACATTTTGCTCCTCTGCCTGCCCGTGCTAATGGAGGGTTTCATTACTTTACCCTAGCGCTTCCAGCATGGGGTTTGATATGAAAACTCGTGTTGAACCTCTTCTGGCAATTTTTCCCAAACTGGAGGAGAAGCTTCATGCACTAGAAACTTCGAGAACATCGAGCTAGATATTGGTTGTTGTTGATATGGTTGAGATCTCCCATTTGGACCTCTTGATCTTATCATTATGGGCTTTCCCCTTGAGATGTGGACTTTCCTCCCTCTTTTGTGGATCCCTAACTCCCTCTACCATCCTATAAATCAACTCCTTTCCATCCCCAAATGGTTGGTTCATTGATTCATGCATTCATATACTGATATTATGCTTAGATGTTGCCCATTATAACTTGGAGAAGGAGTGCTTGAAGAGTCTTTTCTTGGACTTGGACATCCACCAAAAGGAGCTCTCCAACATCAAGGCATAGGTTGTATGCTTCCCTTTTTAGCTTATTAATATATACATTTGATGTTTACTTTCCATAATTGTGTAAATGTTTATGATTTTAGCTTAATACTCCTTGATTTATTAAGTAGTTTATGTTTGATGTATGCCATATATGCTCTTGTATCTTGCATAGCTCTTTGATCTTTCTTGCACGTACTCGTATGAGAAGAACAAGTAAAGAGCGAGGCATGGAGTGAAAGAATCAAAGTCATCTCCAAAAGGATTGAGCGATTAACATCAAAGCGAGGTAGGTTTCTCCTTCTCTTTGTATTTGTTAAACATAAGCTAGCAAAGTGTATGTTAGTTTGTTTAGTTTGTTGCTAGACCCACTCATTGGGATTGAGGGATCACCTCTGTCTGCAGAGGGGATTTACCTTCACAACAATTGCACCTAGGGAGACCATATTAATTGGTTTTGTGACTGGTGCACACATAAGTGGATCAACACCTACCCATGTCCTCATTTTCTTAATAAATCCCATGAAGATACCATAATTAGTAATCATGTGATATGAAGTATTGTGTAAATTATGAAATTCAAGGTTCGAATCCCCCCAATCAGCCTACGTTTTGAGAAGAAAATTTTATGAACTATAGATCAACATGTTGCTACAGAGATATCAATTTGTTGTTGATAGACTTGGTTGATTTGGGATTGGATTTTTCAACAATAGTGATTAGCATGTCAATGTAGTCCTCATGTCCATAACAGTTAGACCCATAATGCACAATAACTTATCCATACTATATCTATGAAATAGACTTCATGGGAACGTCAGCCACAAATTATCTCCTTTAATGATAGGGATGTCAAACATGATGGTGGCATGCAACAACTCATATCACTAACAACTCATATTGAAAAGGGCATATGTAGGCACCTAGAGGTATAGTGGTAGCGGTCAAAAATACCCTATGTCACACAAGTACAAAACTAGCCTAGATGTTGATTCCTCTAGTAAGAAAAATAAATGTTGGTAAAATCCACCCATAAGCTTTGCTCAAACAATGGTTATGTGGCAAGTAAAAAATGAACCATTAGATAATCGAGACTACCCAAAATTTGTCAAAAAGCCAAAGCCTCCTACATGGACCTTGGTTTTTGAGGAACACTACATGTTTCTTTGCCAAAACTATGAAATTGGCTCTTTAGTCAACATGGTGTTTTCTTTGAATACCAAGTATGGGCCAATTACCCAAAGATGACAATGTACTTGAAAGTTTGCTTGGAGCTTGTTATATCATACCATTTTAAGTTGGTGGCCAAAACTTGTATCAAAGTGCATTTGTCCAAGGATATGAAAGAGGACATAAATTTAGTGTTATTGTGAGTAAAATAGTGTGAATGTAGTCTATTTGATTTTTCATGATACTTGATTCAAATGCCATGATAAGTCCTACCATATCAAAGAAGTCTCTCTCCTTCAAAATGAGAACAAACAACTCAATCCTAGCCAACCTCGTATACCTGAGCTAATGTTTGATGTATATTGTTAGATATAGATTTGGCAGAAAGGAATAAT
>APFE031501763.1:631-15943 GCA_000404065.3 Pinus taeda | reverse complement strand
CCCATAGAAGCCCACTATTGTTATTATTGTGCGCTTACATTATTATTGTTATGTCAGCGCTGATTATATTATGACCCCTTAGACTCCTATATATAGAAAGGAGGTCTTTTCATTTGTATCATCCAAGAAGTGTTCATTTGTGTAATGTAAAGGAGGTTTCCCCCTCGAAGAGGCTGAATTCTAAGGTGTTGATCTATCTTTTCTATCTTTCTGTGAGCTGGTTTCATAACATTTCAATTCAAAGATCGAGATTTAGATCAAGTAGTATCAAAGCGGTTTTTGATAACTTTGGTTTATAAGTGTGCGTATTCACTAGGTGAAGAAGCATTTGTGAAAGTAGATATGGCTAAAGGCTTGAAACGAGGAAGGTTGTTGGAGTTAGAGAACGATAACCACATTCTTCGATTGGAAAATGCAAAGCTCAGGAAATTTCTCAAAGCCGCAAATGATGAGAAGTGCACATTGCGTCTTGAGTTGTAGAAGGCCAAGAAAGAGGAAGTTGGAGAAAGTTCTTCAACACCTAATCTGATAATCATAAATGATGAGATGTGTGTACATTCATAGGATACGTCATATGTGTCAGCCACTCAGGATGAAATTGGGGATACCTCCTATGCGCGAGCCACTCAAGGAGATGGAGAGGAATCTTCATTTGGTAGTAAGGCATGTGGGATCTCATGTAAAAGAATGAATACAAAATCTTCACGACAAGCATGTGCCAGGGATGATCATCCAAGGTATAATAAAGTTAGTTCTTCAACATTCCTTTTCTTTTTAAGAAGATTGACGATGTGAAGAGTTTATGATGTAGGAAACCATGCACTTTTTGTGGGTTGACTAACCATTACATTTCCAAGTGTTGGAAAAGGAAAACTTTGTATAGGAAGATGATGGTTGATAGGATGGAGGGAAAACATAAAGGAAACATTCAAACATCTCGTGGCAAGAAGAATGATTTGAAACAATCTTGCTCATATTGGCAAGAAATATGGCCACGATAGAGAACACTGCTAGAAGCTACACCCTGAACAAAAGCCTAAGTAGTTCAAAGAACAGAAAGGGAAGTAGAAAGGCAAGCAAGAAGTGAATCAAGCAGTTAAGTAGAATCGTGGATTTGAGTTTGAACACGGGACTCACATGGTTTCAATGGATGAAGACCAAATCACAGTCATAGATGTGAAAGGTACATCTTTATCATATGTTAATTATTCTAGTTTATAATCCACTTCTGTAAGAAAAAGGAATGAATCATTTCACATCAGCATGATTACTAAACATGTTAAAGTAGATACTTTGTTCAACACGAGATCTCAAGCTAATCTTATATCTAAAGAAAGTGTGAAGAAGTTAAATCTAAAGACAACACCACTTTCTAAACCTTATTCGATTTGATGGGTATGTGATAATGCTAAGCTGTAGGTGACTGAAAAATGTAAGCTTATATTCGCTGTTACATCGAAACTTGTGGATGAAGTTGAATTAGATGTGATTCCTTTGGATATATGTGGGATTGTGCTTGGAAGCCTTTATTTGTTTGACAAGAAGGTTATCTACTACGTGGAGGAAAACAAGTATCATCTTTTCAACGATGGTGTGGAATATATCATTCGAATTCATCGAATGAAAGATGATTCTTCACTTATTACCATAGGGCAATTGAAAAGGCTCGTGAATGCAAGCAAGACCTTTTCACTTATGTCTACAAATATCGACAAAGAAGATGTTTTGAAACCTAAATATGTTGTGTTTCAAAGAGCATCAACATTGCAGTATGATATTTTCTTTTGGGAATCTATAAAGAGAATTGAATATGTTTGGTGCATTGTTTTTAACATCCTTGTATTTATTTATGTTGCTGATGTTTAGTGCATGTGTAGTAACCGAAGTAACGAATGCAGGAGGGCGTGAAAAACTATAGTTGGATAACAATGTACTTTCATTTGTTATGGGTTTTGTGCAACTTGTTATGATAATCCATGTATACAGAACATGGTGGATAAATTTTAACAAAGTGGGGAGGCATAAGTTATTCATAGTCAAAGTTCTAGTCAAAGTAAGTAAAAAAGGTCAAAGTCAAAGGTCAAGGATCATGGTTCCAGTAGGCAAGGTTTTAGATCATTGATCGAGGTGGATATTGGTGGCCACCCACCTATTCCACCTAGACCTCTAGTCGGTTGCATCAGTTTCCTTGATTATAGCAACATTTACTATTTCTAGTAGTTTTTGGGGTCTTGAACTTCTGGAGCATTTACCCCCTAAACGATGTTTTTTTAGGTTCACAATAGGCCCATAGTCATAGGCAAGGACTTGTCACAATCCTATAGTACTCGGAGAGATATTTCTAATAAGGTATCATATGCTCCAAACATAGATCATATGACCAAGTTACAACCCTGGGAAGTTGGCTGCCTAACTGGCCCCAACGGGGCCCACAAACTCTTGGCGTTCAATCTCCTAGGGTTATGGTTTTGGGTTTTTATGGTTTCCATTTGTTGTTCAATAATAAAAAGGCCCTTGATCCTTAATGGAACATAGTTTAGAGGCATGTAGCCGCAACATCTCTTCTCATAGATAAGCTACCATTGCCTGAGCTAGTTTATTTCCATTTTGTATGTAAGCATCTTTTCGTTCTTTGATATTAATGAAATGCAAATTTATTTCTATTGCATCTCTAATTTTATGTTTATGTCTGTATTATGTTGCGTTCCTGCATAATTTTGGATTAATCATGTTCCAAGGTTCATTGTTCCAGGTCGTCATGAGGCACATCTAGAACAAGCCAAGAGGCCAAATTTGAACGTGGCACATAGCCTTCGTAGATGTTAGCAATTGGCAGCCCTTGGTGGTGGAATGTAGATCAATGGATTGGTGCCAAGTGGCCCAATGAGAGGCTGACTCGTGGCCTAATTTGGGGAGGCCATATGACCTTGTTATTCATCAAAATTTTGTATGGATTTGGATGGACCGAATGTGATTCAATCCCGTGACCTATCAACAAACAATCTCGACTCTTACCGCTAGACCAATGTAAATTATTTTTATACATAGTCAAAATGTTGGATTTAAAGTGTATCCATCGGCAGTTTGGGGGGACGGATATAGCAAGATCTTGCCATATCTAGTGGCTCCATCATATCCCATATTATATACGATGTATAGTGGATAAGTGTAGAGCCAACGGGTGGCAAGGAAGGTCAGACCTGTAGATGTTTTTTGTTGTATATGAACCATATCACAACGAACCGATGGGGAGGTTGGGATTTGATCCCTCAACCTCTCACATTATATTATAAAATTTTGACCAGCAAGCCAAAGGCCACAAGTTGAAAATCTTATGCAACAAAATTTGTGTTTATGTAGAAGACAAAGGTGACATAACAAAACTTTGAAGGCTTATTGTGGGAGTTTTAGGTCTTTTTGAGTGCTCTAAGTTGCGTTGGAATCCTTAGGTCAAGCATGACAAAACATGACAAGTCATGAATGTATTTGATGTAATTTTGACATCCTTTGATGGCTTTTAAGAATTAATTTAGAGATCTCCCCACTGAAGATCGGGCCTAGAGATGTAGGCTTTGAGATAGTCAGGTTCCGTTATCAAATTCTGGTGTCATTTTCCATTATGTGATTTGTTGTTGTTATTTATTTGCTCCAATTTCCATACAAGTTTCAAACTTAATTTAATTTGATCTTTTTAATGGTGATTTAATAACATGCAAAGACACCTTTAAAAGTTAGATAAACCAATTTTCAATTTAATGATCGAGATTCATATCAGTTTATCTTATGGTAACATTGGAAGCTTGTCCTTAGTACCATGTCTTTGCATTGGGATAATATATGCTTTTTATGGTTGATGGATGGGGCCACCTATTTGATTGTACTTGGGATTAATTGTTCTAATATGTCTACAAGTCTAATATTTTTATCCTAGCCATTAATGGTTGGTCAAGTCGTCATGGTGTTCTTGGGAATTTTTTTTCCTTATCTCCTTCCACCATGCACATTCATAAATTGTACCATTGTTTTTGGGCTTGGATTTAGCTTCATGGTTGCTCCTTTGTCAATGTTGTTTGAACATGGTTGTTTCTCTCATTTTAACCACTTTTGGATAATTTAAAATACCCTATGATTCCATTGTTGCTCAGAAGATTTGTTTTTATTTTTTATATTTCACTGATTATATGTAATAATTGGGAGCTCAAACATAGGGATAAGCAAGGTCGTTCTTTGTCTTTTTAAGTATTCTATTCCAAATTCAAATGAGTTTTATAGCCTCACAGTTTGATCAAAATTAAATAAGAAATTTTGTTGTCATAAAACTCATTGTTAAATTTGATACACTACCAAATTTAATATTTAAAATATCTATGATGGTATTGCGTAGAGGACTCTATGGCTATGGCTTATGAGGAGGAAATTCATCAGATAAAGAAGTGCAAAACTAGGTTCGGCAAACTTGTAGAGTATGCAACCATAAGCAAGAGACACATCAAGGGAAGGAAGTTGGAATTGGGTTAGGCAAATTCACGAAAGAGTATGTAGTTGCAAGGAGGGATTTCCATGTGAAACTTACATGGAACAAGTGACTAGGGTTGAAGTATTATTTTTTATTTTTTGTTTGTCGAATTTTGGAGTCAAATTTGAATGAAACCTTAATTATTTATCGATTTTACTCACCTTGAAATTCAAATTCGAGCTCGACTTTGGGTTATGATTGAGATTCACTAACGTTACGTTGAACTAATTTGAATTGCCTCAAGATTCGACACATTTCAAATTTCAAGGATGGAAATCATTGAATGTCGTGAATTATCTTGTCTTGATACCCTTTTTGGCATTTATATTGAAAAAATAGAGGCACATTTGAAAGAAATACTTGTGCTGACACTACTTTTGTTGGAATATTCATCATTCTTTTTCTTTACGTTGACAACGTCATTCTTTTAGCAAGGCACCCCTTTGATCTTGACAAACAATAAATAATTCTATTATATCATTGGCATGTTAGTAAATAGTTATTTTTTCCAAGGAAAAAAATGTAATTTCATTCAAAGATAAAACAAAATTACATTTTTTGTATGCACAACCAATTGTGTATTCATGAAATATTTACTAAGGGTCTTTCAGTGGCAAAAAAATAAACAAAGCATATTGACCAGCGTAATAGTTCATAGTATACATCATTCGACCCCAGGGGTCACCACATAAATTAGATATTAGAGAGATATAAATTCCATATATAGTCTGTCAAAATGAGCAAAATTTTTAGTCTAAGAGGCTTTTGAAACTAGTGCCAAAAAACAATCATAATCTAATGATAGAAGAAGTGGAAACAATAAGATATAAATGGGAGGTATATCTGAAAAGCTTGTTTTCCCATGTATGGACAATGGAAGAAACATAAATGTTCACCATTTAGAAGCTCATCAATGGTCAAAATCCCCCAATCAAGTTGAAGGCCTTCCTTAGCCTATTCACCTCCCAATTTCGATCTTTGTAAATATGAGTGCATGAAAAATATACATATTTAAGTTTGATCCTCTGCAAGTCCTCCTAAATGTGTGAAAGGTGTAAACTGTGACATTGTTGAATTTCATTGACCCAATTAACGACCAACAAAGAATCACCAAAATCTTGTAGATGATCACATCCCTTCTCACGAGAAAAATCCAATAAAGAACGACAAGATAATAATTTGGCGAGATTGTTTGTTCTCCTTCCTAGACCTACGTTGAATTTGTCAAAATGTTGTTCAAATAAATATAGAATGAAGCCACCACCATAGATGATATCTCATCCCTACTCAAACCCATAAAAATAACCCCATAGTCACAATTTGTTAGGTTCCTTCAAGATCACAAGTCTATGCTTTGGAGGAGAATTGGGCCGAGGAAAATGAGAAAGGATAGCGAGAACCTCAACTACCACTTCATCTATAGAAGAAGGCTTGTTTTGAATATTTTCTTTATTCCTGGCTAACCATACACCTCAACAAATGAGAAATGATAGTGCCCTAAAATGTTTTGTGTTCCTATTTTTCACCCAAGACCTCCATTTCTCCTCAAAACAAGGCCCTCACCAAACACATCCTTTTCCAAAAACATAGATGCATATATAGCAACCTTAACAACAAAAAGGGTAATCAACAAAATAATGTTTTGTGGATTTTCTATTCAGCTTACATATGGAATACCAGTTGGGACCGATCTTATGAAGCTTTTGAAATAAATCCAATGTAGGAACTATTTTAGCTAGGATAGACAACATGAAAAGGTGATATTTTGACAGGCACTTTACCTTCCAAACTTCTCTCCACCACCACTCCCCCAACACCTCAACTACAAAAACATTCAGGTGAAGATACCCCAACATGGGAGTATAAATTCCTACTGTAGAGGGAGCCAAAACCAACTCATCATCATTCTGGGAAAGTTTGAGATGAGTAACATCAAGGGCATTAAGATATCCAGTCTAAGTCTCATGGAATACCTGTTCAATTTGCAAAGCTTCAACAAGTAACCAACCTTATTTCCAAATAATAGTATGAGTTGGATTATTAATATGGGAAAGTCTTGAGATACCCCTATCTCTAATTTGATCTATGAAATTCTGAGGTAGACAGTGGGATTTTCCACTACTTGTCTAGGGAACCTATCCTAGTCTCACCTTTAAACTATTTCGAACCTTCCAGATTAGAATAGAAGCAATAAGGTCAAAATAATTAAGGATTACACGCCAAATCAATGAAATATTAACATGAGGCTTGTCCCACAACCTTAACCAATCCTCCAATTAGAAGGGGTGAATGTACTTCTAATATACCACCCAGGTCCACAAGTTGTGTGTGAACAAGAATCTCCATCCACATTTTTTTGCTAGGGCCTTTGAGAACATAAAAATACTTTTGAGTCCCAAACACCTAGAATTTTAGGAACAACAATATGATCCATTTTACCCAAAGGTGAAAAAGTGTTCTTGAGTACCAAGCCACAAAAGTTTTAAATAGATCCTTGTAGCTATTTCCAAAACTTCCCGAGGGATCCATGTCATTGACATCTAGAACATTGTTGGCCGGATAAATCGTTCTTGCGGACAAGACCGATCTCCCTAGTATCTAGTGATATCTAGAAACAAAGATCACAAGCAAACCTATTTTTCTCTAAACATGTTTCTATTCATTAATGAATACTAAGAAGTCTAAAAGACCCTACCTCGGTCTAATGCTTGTTTGAGGCAGTTTTATCCCAACAGCTTCAAGCAGTTCTCATTTAATAACCTGCATACACAAACAAGCACACATCAAAGCATACCTGCATATAACAAAACATGTTCATTATGAAGATCAAGGAGCTCATAAAACAAACCATTTGAGACAGTTCATTGAGAAAAACAAACTTGATTGTATTAACTTTATGAATAAAAGAACTTTACAACCTTTGCCTTGATGTTGCACAAGTCCTTTCCAGGGTCCAGCAGGGGTCTCCTCTACTTTGACAAGCCTCACTCACTTCCCAAATGACATGAAAGTTATGTGATCTCTCCTCTCACAAGCTCAAAAAGGAAGCCTAGTTTTCAGCAGCATTTACCCTCAAGAATCTTCATCTTTCAACCTCTCCTACAACCAGCCCAATGCATGAATTTATAGTGCAAATGGAGGAAGTTGCAGGTCCAACATTGAAGGGATAAGTTCCTCCTTCAATGGGATAAGCACCTCATATCATGGAGTTAGCTCCCTTAGTTATGGAATGGATGAACCAAGGTGGAGCAGACTTTCCAACGTAATATTCCTTCTAGAAGTGTCTAGAAGTGACCCAAGATGAGTTTTTAAGAATGAAATCACGCCTTTTAAACTTTTACAGAGGTTCACACCCATCACTCAATATACAGAGCGGTCAGGTTCGCAGGAAACATGACCATTAGGTGCGGCACCGCAGGCAATGCTAGGAGAAAGTGCGAAACCAGGATTTGAGACATTTTTAAGGTCTTTCTCCCATTTTCAAGGCTTGAAATGAAGAGCTGAGGTTTAAGACTTGCAAAAGAGGTATGTATGAGTATTGATGGACTCACACAAACTGTAGAAAGTCATGGTGACAATTTTTTGTGTAACAGAACCATCATCACCTAATACAAATGCCTTGTGATTAATATCGTGACGAGACCCAATAATCAATTAATCATGATCTTTAATCTCAAGTGATTGATTATGATAAGCCCAAGATTCTTTGGTAAAAACAAGTTGATCTAAATCAATAGAAGAGACACTTAGAGATAGATTTGAATCATTACTTAATCTCCCTATTTCTATAGAATTAATAAGTCCATGGGTTGCAATATTATCATTAGAAGAACATGAAATTGAGATTTTAGACTTATGTTTAGGAAGTTCTAAACCATGATCTAGTAAATCATCACCATAATCATCATAATGAACTTCCCTCTCCTGCAAATCATAACAAATATCAAGTTCATTAACATGGATAAATATATATGCAATAGACTCATGTAAATCTTTTTCAACCTCAATTTCATGGACATGATCTAATGAAACCTCATCAAGTTCATTCTGTTGATTTACATGATTTTCCTCTTCACTTAAATCTGACTCAGTTGAAGTTTGAGCATGACGATTAGATGACTCATTATTTCATGTATCAAAATCCATAAATAAATAAGGATAAATAAAATAATTACTACTAGATTACATGTAATTTGCATTAACTGAGACATCTTCAATAAGATTATTAGTTAAGCTCTGGTTAATGGATGTATCTTTTGCTAGAATTATAGGGACTCATTCTAGATTAAGCTCTAAGAGGAAACATCATAAATATGACCAGTGTTTCAATCTTGATTTTATACAGGATTTTCCTTTGTTGAGTTTTCCTCTTGACAAACTACATTCAAAGGGGTTTTAGGAATAGTTTCCAATTGACAGTTGCAATCTAAATTAATTTCAAATTGTTTAGAAAATGGAAGATCAATTCCTATTATAGGTGATTGCAGAGGGATTTTGGATTCACCAGCTGGCACTAAAGATTCCAAAACAAGATTATTATTAACCATTGGATCAACATATATTTATTTTCAATATTTTTTATTTATTAGAAAGAACAATATTAAGAAACCATAAGGTTAACTTGTGCCTAGGGGGTGAATCTTCTAAATGAAACCTCTAGAAAAGTACAAGAAATCTAGATGAGAATTCGTACAATGATTCATTTTCATGCATAGATAAATTATTAATTTGTGAACATAATGAATCATAATCATAATCTTAATGAGCATTAAAAAATATTTCAGTGAATTGGTTCCAGGAATGAATAGATTTAGGTGGCAACACCTTAAACCAATTTTTGATTCTCCACTGGAAAGTAAGAGTAAACAACTTGCATAACTAAGCATTGGTAAAATATCCAAAATATTTACCTTTAAATCGAAAATGATGAAGATGTATAAGAGTAGAAATAGAATCATCCTCACTATCAAATCTTAGCTTTGACAGGTGGTTGATTTTCCTTTTGGAAATGCTCCTAGTAAGCTGGCATGAACTAAAATCATGCTCCAAAACAGAACTTGGGAAGGGATCCATGATCAATTAAAAACATTCAAAAAATAAAATTGCGTGAGGACAACTTATCAATCAATATTTTGTTACAATGACACTAAAAGAAGGAAAAATAAATCTGGAATTATTAGAGGCAGAGGAATCGATGATTTCAATATTAATTTTCCTTGGGCCCTCCTTCTAGTGTTATTTTGTTGACACAAGTTTTATGCACCCTACTCAACAAAAAGGAAGTGACTAGGACCGAGGTTCTTCACATAGCCCAAGCAATTTGGGGTGGTCACCCCAAATAGGTTTATAGGCTCCATTAACCTTTCGCCTTTTCCTCTCGCAAAAAGGAGAAGACATGAGAATCCTACAATCATCCTAAAACTATCTGATAGAAATGCAATAATATATAAACAATGAAATGCAACTATTAATTAAACTAAGTAAACTCTACATGCTGCTACTACAACCAATGCATATGTACATTATATACAAAGAATAACATGGCCAAAAACTGATGTAACTAGGGAGATCTATGAATGTTTGTTATGATTTATATAAAGAATGAAGAATAATAAGGATTCTAACTAAAGATGCAATGGCTAGTTTAAAATGATAACAATTCCTAACGCTAAAGTGAAGATGAAAAACCACAACAATGGAAGCCTTCAACTTCCATATAAACAAAATCAAATCAGACTTCACTAATTTATTCATGAGTCAAATCAATCAATAAATCATGAAGCAAAATAACACATCAGAAAGAATTATAGTTAAATTGTCAACTCGATTTAAAGAGAACAACATCCTTTACAATGAAAATCCTGGAATCAAATCATGAAGACTCTAATTACAGTAATACCCAAGATCAATATCTTTCTTAGAATTCAAATTACTAAATAATGATACCATTGCATATATATATATTATATATATATTATATATATATATATATTATATAATATGATATAGCCCCAAGGATAGCTCAGTTGGTCAAGTTCATGTTGCTAATTACCTTTCCAATTGGGAGGTCACAAGGTCAAATCTCATCGGCACCCTTGGGGTTAGGTCCGATCAAATAAGTTGACAGGTAGATCCCTTCAGGTGGATTTGTCTGGATTATTACCCATGGATATAGTTGATGCAAACCACGAGTTTACAATATTTCAAGGAAGTGCGTGATAGTTTTCTATCTGTCCATAGAACCAAACATCGAACGAAAGTAAACAACCTCCACGAAAATTTCAGAGATCAAACTACAAAAACGGCTTCGAGAAGAGAACATTAAAATGATCATAGAAACAAAATTATGAACTTATATTAATCGAGTAAAATTAGAAAAAAACTTTCTCACAAACATTCTCCATAATCATTCATATACAACATTTATCTTCCTCCTTACAGGTGTGCCACCTACAATAAAGATGATCCCTATAGTACATTCAATACATGTTTTTATAGTTACAATGCTTAAGAGATATATCTAAATCCCCTTCAAATATCCCTTCTAAAACTAAAAGTTGTTAATGATAATTTCATACGATTTGTTGTAACAAATTTTGAACCCAAAATTAAATTATTGGCACCAAACAAAACATTGAGGTCACGCGGCTAAAAAATTAGCTCCATAAGAACCATGATTTTCTCCCAAATGGTCTATATGATTGCAAAAGTTTTCATGGGTCAGCTAATTAGGCCTGTTGTGAGAAAAAATCATGTTTTTTATTCTTTATATTCACCTCCATTTGATTAGACACTGTGCCCAAAACTAGTCACTTTGTTGTAATTTTGTCCTTGTTATTTCTTGCTGTGTAATATCAATTTCATTTTAGACCAAATATTGCTATAGAGGCAATGATTTTCCATTAAAAGAAAAAACAAATCAAATCAGAAAGTAACCACAAGATCTTCGACTTTACATAAATGAATACAATTATCTCTCTAGTGTTCACAGGCTTAGTAGCAACATTTAAAAGGTTCTGCAAAACAATGAAGAGATAACGCTCCAAGCTAGTAATCCAATCTTTGTAAACCCTCAAAATGTCCTGCAAACACACCTGATTACCAGATTTAGAGTTGAAATAGGCGATAATGTTAGATTAAATCATAAGAATCCCGAGAAAATGATTGGAATCAATGGTTGAAATTTAACACATTTATTGTAAATTTTGCCCTAGTTTTTCTAGTCAAGGATAAAGATCCCACATTTATTGGGCATTTATTTGACATATTGCTTATATAGAAGTGTTTAAATGTATTATCAAAATGGGGTGCTAGCTCCTAGTTGTATGTTGGTTAGGTGGCATGGTGCTTGGGTGGGGGTTGATTATTTGCTTAAGTTTAATTTTTTAATTTAATTACTCTATTACATATATATCAAATGTATATTAATATTTAAACAAACATATTTAATAATAGATAATATATATCATAGTAATGAAATTAAAATTAATTACGCTACATATACATATTAACATATATATATATATATTATATATTATATATATAATATATATCAAACCAACCAAGCAACTAAGGTGATAGCTGCAAAGATCATGACAAAAGAGACAACAAAATGTCAAAGAATCAAAAAGCTAAAATCCATAGAAGGATCAACAAAACATTTGGACTCACACATTATTAAATTGAAACATAAGGATTGACGTAAGGGATAGCATGATGGTTTGTAAAATCATCCTATTAGCATTATAAACTTAAACTAGGGATGCTATAGAATCTTTGATTATGTAGTGGCCCTTAAAATTTAATATTTTTCCTGCTAGTAGGAGTGATGATAGATTAGAATTAATCAAAATAGTTTAAATAAATAATCCATGCACCACCAATGAGTAAAATAATAAGGCATATAGTGTAACACCCATCAAAAGCAAACAACGAATTCATCAAAACTCATTGACATAGAAATAAAAATGATCATTAAAATGTAATAATGCAAAGGCCAAAACAATATCAATCCAATCAAATCAAAACAAATGAAAGGAATAGTAAAAATTTCTTGGAAGGGGCCCCTTCATTTTGAGCCAAAATGCAAGGGTGTTGTTGGTGGGCCAACAAGTTCAATTTAAATAGGTGCCATAACAACTCTTTTTTATATTTATATAGAATATTTTCTTCCTTTTAATAAGGGTTTTGAATGTAGTTATCTTATCAAGCTTTAAAGATTCATTACAAGCAACATTAATTATTTTTCAAGCAATTTTACAATGATTATCATACCAATGGTCAATCATTCTATTATTATTTTTACATGGAACCTCGATAGAGAACTTGTTAATGGAAGCAAAGAATATTGTAGTAAAATTACGATAAAGGTCTTCGATGTTGTCAACAAAATTTAAGAGGTTTAAATCCCTATTTAAATCCTCCAACATTAATTTCGTCAACAAGTAAGTACCTTTGGTTCTCAGTTATCTTTTGCATGGGCCTTTTGTGCATGGAAAAGTTTAGTGTTAAGGTTAAAGGTCTATGATCAAAGTCATACTCATGGTCTTTTAAGGGGTCAAAAATGATTATTGGTTGGAAATAAAGATATCTAAAATCACAAAATACATGACACTACTACTGAGCCGATGTGTATAGATTATTTGGTCAGAATTTGGACGCTTCATTATCCATTGCAAATTATTAGATCTTGAGAATAACAAATCTTGACTAACTTGGTACCGAACAAATTTTCAATCGGGTCTTTTGAGTTTTCTTTTGTATATGATTGCTAAAACAAGCTCCACATCTAGTTATAAAGGCTCATGGTTGGAATCATTGCTTAGAGGAATAACTTGGTTAGTTGTAATTCTAGCATTAAAGTCTTCTAATAATAGGATACCTTTATCATTTTTTAGACTATGAATATCTTGTTTTGGGGTATTATAGGGGAAATTTTTATCATGATTATTTTACTTATAAAATGTAGAATTAATAGGCACAAAATGTCAAATTAGAATATAAATTCTATTCTATTAGCATTAATGTTAGATATTTCTATCCAAATGTGTTGATTGAGAGGGTTTGTCTTATGAAACTGAATTTGAAGGAAACATTCTTCTTTTATATAAGAATCTATTCCTACAATCCCTCTATGATAGGATTTATTATTCCATGCTAACCACATGATGAATCCATCTATGTGTGGGACCTTAGATTCATCATGTTCCCATGTTTCAACTAGAAAAATCATATGCATTTCACTCATGATTCAACTTAACATAGGATCTTTAAGCCATGGAAAGCCACAATTATTCGAGAAAAAGATCTAAAGTGTTCCAAATTACTATTTTATATAATATGGTCTCTTATCCCTAAATAATACTTCTATTTTCCAATATTCCATGTTTCCTTCCTTTTCTACTTCATTACTTTGAACTCCTTTCCTCTATGTCCTTTTAGCATTTTTTTGAAGCCTTCCTTACTCATTTGTAAGTCATGAATGAAAGTCTTGCATTTATAAATTATCTAACCCTTTATTTTCATATAGTGTTCAATATGGTCAATACAACTTAACGTGATATGAAATCATCTATATTATGTTTGAGTATACTTTCCATCCTCTTTGCTTCTATGAGATAAGTTGTTTCACTTTGTGCCTTATCTTTTATTTCTTCTTTTACTATGGCTAGCATGTTTGATCTTTGTGCTCTTTTATACTAGAAGCTATGTGATTCACAGATCTTTTATGATACTTATGATGAAGCTAAATTAGATTATCCATTTCCTCTTTGATGAATTTAATATCTAATTTATTTTCCATACTACGTAGGACCAAATTTTGATTTAGTTTTTATTTGTTGTAATAGTTTTCCTGGATCCATCCTATCCATATTGATTTGAAGATCGACATTTCAAACCCACCATTGAGGTTCATCATTAGGATAAAAGTATCCTGATGATCAACCTCATTGGTGGGTTTGAAATGTTGATATTCAAATCAATATGGATGGGATCGATATGGAAAAACTATTACAACAAACTAACAATCCCAAAAATCTTAAATCTTAAATTAGTTTTTATTTTAACTCTTTGATCTCATCTCTCAAATTGCATTTTTAGTTTCAATTTTTCCATTTCTTTTATCTAGCCTCCATTTTTTTGTAGCTAAGTCTTACACCCTAATATTCTATATCTAACATCTCTTGTAACAAGTTCAATTTGTTATCAAACATTTCCTCTAACTCTATTTTATGTTTTGCTTCTCTTTATTCCCTTTTTCATTCTAATGGATCTATATGATCATAATGACTATCTAAAATGACTTTTTTAGGTCTCTCCTCGTTAGATTAAGGTTTTGGCATGTGTAGTGAAGTAATTATTATTAAAATCAAATACAATAAATAGATAGAAGGAAAATAAACACGCGAAACTTATACACCTAGATTATGAACTATGTAGTGTAACCCTACCCTTATTCTTCTTTGATCATTGCAAAGAAATTTATTATAAATGTTCTCTCCAAATATATGCATAAGACTAATAAGAATATCAAAGACATATTGTAGGCATTCATCTCAAAACTATATAAAAGACTATTGGAAGTATTAATTGGAAGTATTAAATGCAGAAAATATAGGTTTAACATATATTATATCTTTTAAAAATACATGTAAAGAAATTTTACTAAGTGTGTTGTTGATGGTTGCAACCCTAAAGATATATGTTTACATATATTGCCACAAATGTATGGTTGGTGATTGTATCCCTAAACCCTACACGAGACTTCATATGCTAGAATCAATGCAATGATTTAT
>APFE031501756.1:0-13466 GCA_000404065.3 Pinus taeda | reverse complement strand
GACCTTTCTTGCTCCTTTTCTTCTTCCTCTTCACAATCTATGTAGAATAATTTCTTCTCAGCACACTTATGACCTTTAGTGTATTTTCTATCACAACTATAAAAAATCCCTTTTTCTATTTTTTCTTCCAATTGTTGTGGTGTCAACCTTATAGGTTGTGGAACACTAGGGGCAACAACACTTCCATCTTTATAGTTGTGAGTGGTTTGCTTCCTTGTTGCCATAATTTTTCTTTCCATTTTTCTTACTAACTTGAATGCCTTCTCTAATGAATCAGTTCCCAAAGGTGAACATCATGTTGGATATTATCCTTTACAGTCCCTATGAACACATCAATCCTATGCTCCTCTGGAATATTTTTTACCCTTATGTTCAATTTTTGGAACTCCTCACTGTGCTCCATTATTGAACCCTTTTGTTTGAGACTTATCAATTGGCTAAAAAAAGTGTTCCTTTTTGTATCCTCATAATGTGCTATCAATTATTTTGTAAAAATTTCCCAATTGATAATTTATTTACGATACCAAAGCCATTGATACCATACAAACTGATTTGGTTCCAAATATAAAGTTGCAATACGTACCTTTCATGTGTTTTGCACATTATTGAGATCAAAAAATTACTCCATCTATAATATCCATGTTGCGGGATCCTTTCCATCAAACTTCCTCATATCGATTTTTGGAATATGGTGGGTCTTCGATCCCACATTAGAGTCTATGGAATCATGATTAACATTTCTTTTGTTTGCATCATGAGTTTACTTTACTACCTTTTCACCATTATTAGTACGTATTTCTTGTAGAAAATTTGTCAAATCTGTCTTCAAATCTGCCATGTGTATCTTCAAATCTATTTTCAAATCTGCCATGTCTCTCTTCAAATCTATCTTCAAATCGTCCATATTTGCTTCCATGCCCTTTATCTTAGATTCCACGCCATTTATCTTAGCTTCTGTTATCTTTTGTGAAAGTGACACTTGTTGCACTTGGTCTTGTAATTTTGATATATCATGTAGCATTTCTTCCTCTTCTTCATGAGTCATGCTAGAGCTTTCAAGTTGCTTACTAGGTGTTTGCATTTTCTTTCCTCAGGTCATAAATTACCGATAATAATTCTCTACTATGCCCTTTGAATTCCTTCAAAATAAATTTTCAAACCAAGCTTAAGAAAAAATTTAAAAAAATCTACACAACTTTTTTCACTTTGTAGGAGCTTGATATTGTCTTTGATGTATCTTTGTACTTTCAGATCATCCAGTTCTGAAATTGTGACCTACAGTAGTCCTCTGTGTCCTCTTTCCAATGCCACCAATCTGATCCAAATTGGATTCTTCAGTGAAAATTTATGTGAAATCTCCCACAGTGACCCGATTCTAGACTAATTCAGTAGAGAAAACTTGTACAACATGCCACAAGTCACTGTTTCGGCCTTTGGATTTGAAAAATATATACAAGAAACCATAGTCTGTCCTCTTTCTGCACCTTCTTATGAAATTTAAATATGATTCTCAAAGAGAAAGTTATGACTATTTTCCCCGGGTCACCTGTTTGGAATGTAATTCCTGAGTCTGCAAAAAGACCAAATTCCTCAGATCGTATCTCCACAAATATAGCGCAAAAATATTTGAAATTTGGACCCAAGGTTCAGCGCGATTTCTTCTCAAATGGGTTTTTTTTTAGCTTCTGAAACATCACAGAAAAAAAAAAAAAAAAAAAAAAAAAAAAAAAAAAAAAAAAATTATAGTGAAAATTGCCACGATGACCTATTTGGAGCAGTGAAACCCTAGAATCCAAGCTTTTATACCAAATGTTATAGAAACCAACTCAAGAAAAGATAGAAAAGATAGATCAATGCCTTAGAATTCAGCCTCTTCAAGGGGGCAACCTCCTTTACATTACATAAATGAACAATTCTTGATGATTCAATGAAAAACCTCCTTTCTAATATATAGGAGTTTAAGGAGTCACAATATAACCCAAACCGACTTAACAATAATATATAAAGCCACCAAAAAATAACAATAGAGGGATTCTATGGGGCATAGTAATAACAATATGGGGACAATAGGGGTACAATAATATTAATAAGGGATACAACTACAATAGTAATGGGGTAATCACTAGTATTATAGGGACCCAACAGATGTAGTCAATTTAAGGAAGCTTTTCATGGATGAATTCCATAAAAGACCTTACTCGGTAAATCATGGTTATCATAAAATAATAAAAAACATAAAGAAAATATATTATTCTCTAGATTTAGAGAAGGATGTTGTTAAATATATTTCCAACTGTCTGGAGTGCCAATGGGTAAAGGTAGAATCTAGGCATCTAGCAAGATTGTTGCAACCAATCCCAGTCCCTAAGTGGAAGTGGCAAGTCATATCCATGGACTTCATTACAGAATTTAGAAAGACATATAAACAACATTATGCCATTATGGTGGTTGTGGAAAATATAACTAGTGAATCTTAGTTCATAGTTGTCAATTCCACTCACAAAGATATTAACATAACCTAAATATCCGTGAAGGAGATATTTAGATTGCATGGTGTACCTAAGAAGATTATATTAGATTGAGATGCTAAGTTCACTTCTAATTGTTGGAAGTCATTGGTTGTTGGTTTTTGAACCAAACTATATTTTAGTACTCCATATCATCCTTAGATAGATGGCTATATGGAAAGAGTGAACAAATTTTTGAAGGACATGCTAAGAATGTTTGTTATGCATCAACCAAAGAAGTGGGAAGGTTTCCTACCATTGGTGGAGTTTCCATACAACAATGGATAACAGGAGTCAGGAATTGTATGGCCAAAAATGTAATAGTCCTATTAGTTAGGATGACTAACAAAATAGAGTAGTCCTTGGGCCTGATATTCTGAAGGCAATGGAGCAAAATTGTTTAAGATTAAGAAAAATTAAATGCAACCCATGATAGGAAAAATAGTTATGTAGACCAAAAGAGGATGCACAAGGAATTCCAAGAGGGACAACATGTGTATCCTTGCATCAGGTTGAGGAAGATATCACTAAAAGTGGGGCCTTGTGCCGAGTTTGCACACATATTTTCTAGGTTATTTCGTATCTTGGAAAGAGTGGGACTAGTAGCCTATAGATTGGCCTTGCCACCTACAGTGAATGAAAATAATTCTTTTCATGTTTATTTTGTTACGAAGTATGTATATGATGTGAAACACATCGTTAACTATTCTATGATACAAGTGGAACCCAACGAATATTTCTAACTAGAACAATTGTGCATCCTAGACTAGAGGTAGACCACACTCCAAAATCGAGTAATAGAGTAGATCAAGGTGTAATGGAAGCACTTTGGACATGATGAAGAAACTTGGGAGATCGAAGAAAAAATGAGGGATTTATATCCATTTGTTTATGATTAAGTGGATGTAAGAGTTTTTATATAAAGCTTAGTTTTTGTCTTTTTTCTTTCTAGTTACAAAAAAAAAACGAGGACAGTGTTCCTTTATGGGGGTGGGATTTGTAACACCCCTTATATATGCCCATGTTTTGTAACTATATATATATATATATATATATTATATATAATATCAAATGGAACTGAAGATTGGGGCATCAGATCCACGATCTAGGGGAAAATGGTGAATGATGATTGCTAGTGTAACTGAATGCACCATCAACTACAGCTCGGAAGGAAAGAAGGGCCAAGAAAATTTCCATGTTTCTCATGTTCCCCTCGAGATGGGAGAATGGAATTGAACATTCCTATGGAAGGCAAGGGTCCTAAAGAAAAAAAAAAGATTGAAAATAAAAACAATGGATTCAAACATTAGTAGAATGAAAGATAGAAAAGATGTGAGAGAATGCTAGAGAAGAACAAGATTTGTAGGGAAAGAGCATGAATGTTGAGCACTGGAGAAATTTTGTTGAAGCTGGTGGGATGTAATTCTCTATTTTGATGTATTAAATCTATCAACTATGTGTGTCTAAGTTGGAAATATCAATGGAAGGTTCAAAGGATATTGTTGGGTGATGGGTGCTTGTTGTATCGATGATAAACCAATAGGAAAGGTAGCAATTTGTTGGGTGCTTGTTGAAAGGGCTGATAAATTACTGAGTGCTTACTAAGAGGGTCGTTAAAATACATATACCATGAGATATAAGTTCGGGTAGTACTTTCCTTAAAGATATAGCTGATAAAACACCTAAAAAGTGATCCCATACTCCTCAAGCTAAGTGTTATTCTAGCTGATTTTGATTGAAATCTTCATATCGTAAATATGGCTCAAGTGTGGAAAATTGCAAGAAAGACTTTGGTGCAACTGGCCTATGGTTAGGTGGAGAGTTGAAGTCCCACCTTTAGTTTCCATCCATCTCTATCGATTCAGATAAGTGCCATGGCTTATGTATAATGGACTCAGATTAATTACTTGGACTAGTATGCTAGTGAATAATGAATAAATATATGTTATCTTGAATGTTTATTGGAAATTGTTGCATGTTATTGATAGGAAATAAGGCCTTGATGTTCTTTTGGCTAAGCTAGATATACTAGCTTTATGTGGATGTTATGATTTTTCTTGAATATATATATATGTGTGTGTGTGTGTGTGTATATATATATATATATATATATATATATATATATATATATATATATATATTATGTTAATAAATCACTGAGTGCTTACCAAGAGGGTTGATTAACCACTTAGTGCTTGTCAAGTGACACAATAAACCACCTATACATGAGCTACATGTTCTTTCATTGCATTCCTTGAGGATATAGTTGATAAATCACCTAAAAATTGATCTCATACTCCTCATGCTAAGCATTATGTTAAACACACACATGGCAGAAAGAGTATGAAAGATAAAACATGAGAGTACACTTAATATTAACAAATGGTAAACATTTATAGTACATGGTGTGACCCTTGGATTCATATTCCAAGTGGTCTCTTGGACTACTTTAGTCTATTCAGCTTCCACACTAACCCATAGAGGATTAGGTGTCCAACATTCCCCCCCTTAATCCGAAGGGTTATGTATGAGTCCAAGAAGAGAGATGTAATACAAAACGTTCAAAAATGCATGGCAACACTAGGCTAAATGTGCTCTCTAAAATGTTGGTATAAAGGGAAATGGCTTAAGGATGACCACCAACAACACTAGAATCCTTAATGCAATTCCTATAAATCTTCCAAAACTAGCAAGAAGCTGAAGTCTTCTACTAGAGGAAGCTCTCCTATTGTTTTGAAGAGGGAAACCTTCAACCATGAAAGGGAGGTCTCACCCCGCATAAAAGGGAGAATCTAAAGCTGAAAAGGGAGGTCTCAACCTGTGATGGTTTAAGGATTACCACCAACTCTGGAATGCTTAATTCAATTCCTAGAACTCTTCCAAAACAGGCAAGAAGATGAAGTCTTCTGCTAGAGGAAGTGTCCCCAATTCTATTGCTGGAACTCTTCCAAAACTGGCAAGAAGTTGAAGTCTTCTGCTAAAAGGAAGTGTCCCAAATTCTTTGAAGAGGCATTACCAACTGAAGGCAAACTCAGGGGCAACTCTGACACTGGTGTGGTAGGTTGTGGCTCGGGCTCACTTGATGTGACTTTGAAGCTTGTAGATGACCATCATTCCCCCCCTGTCAGATACAAGGTGAGATGATGGAGAAGACTGAACTGCAAGACTGTTCAATACTCTTGAACAAGTTCTGACATGTGCCTAAAATGTCTTCTTGGCTATTGATGTCCTTTGCCAAGAAGTGATCCATCCAAGATGAATATTTGTTCTTGCAAGAGGTTTTGTTTCTGAAGCATCTGTTTGAAGAATGACTGGTTTTATGACAGTGCTTACATGGATGAAGATCAAAACAATGATCTTTCATATGGCCAACTTGGTCACAATGTTGGCATTTCACAATCTTTTGTGGCTGCTATGGAAGAGAACCAGAATCTGAAACAGCTAAAGGTGAACTGTCATGAGGAGCAAGTGAAGATGAACCGTCCTAAAGAAATCCAGCACTTTGAAATTAGATTAGTTTGGAGTAGTCTGGAATATGAAAGGACACATCCTTTTCATATCCAAGACGAGTTATGTGCTTGTTGTGGACAAGCTCTTCCCAAGGTCTGATGATGGGTTTGGAAAGTGCAAGCTGAACTTCTGCATCTGCATGTAACCTTGTTGCTTTATAGGGTACTAAATATGAATGAACTGTAACATTATTGTCTTGTTGTTTATGGGAGTCTGTTTCAATCTTCTGAACAGAAACAGGTTCAGAATGATGACTCCACTGTTGTAATTCTTTCTGTTGTAGTTGAGATTCAAGCTGCAAAAATTCAATCTGTTCTTGTGCATATTGTAGACATGTCTGAATTTCTGAGAGAGAGACTTTGATGATTTGGAATGTGTCATCAACAGTAGATTGTATAAGAGTTTTCAAAAACACTAATACTTCACCAATTGGAGTCATTTTTAACCTCAAAAAATAGTAAAACAATGAGGATCTCAACGCACTCCAAACTCTAATATAATGCTAAGACAAAGAAGCTCTCAATAGTCTCCACTCTCTGAATTAGTTCAAATATCGAAAACCCCACATGCTATAACTCTTCTGCTAAACTAAACATGATTTCCATAAATAAGAATTTCACTACACAAGATATTGGTTGCACCAGTCCTTTCCCAGTCTAGCCCAATTTTTCACATAAAAGGTGGCTTACAAACCTGTACATCATCTCATAAACTACAAATATGAAAGCACATAAGAAGCACCTCTCATTTGCTAATTTTGAAATGGTAGATGATGAAGTGCTCACCCCTAAAACCCTGGGGGTGAAACTCTGTTACAAGTTTTTCCAAAACAAGTGCTTACAATATCATCAATTTCTTCATATAAAATAAGCAAGATTGTAGTGAATGGCAGCACTCAAAAAACATGCATCCTAAGTACAAAAACTTAGCACATTCAGGAGGCCATCACTGATAAGTGCCTCTTGTGGTGTCTCTGTTAGCCCTTGCAGGAAATAATCATCTTTTCTCCACAAAATGAAGCTATTGATCTTCAGTTCAGCAACGAACAATGAATTAGCTTGCTTGAGATCTAAGAGGTCAAACAATGTAGACACAACGTATATATGCCAAAATAGTATTTAAAAGAAACGCATATATATATATATATATATATATATATAATATATATATATATATATATATATATATATATATATATATATATATATATATATATATATATATATCAAAATAACAGCTATAAAAACATCACATAGATCTCCACCTTTGGCCTTGACATTTGTTGGGGTCGAAGATAGACAAAATCACCAACTATGAAAACATGTCTGGATCCATCAGGCAATTTGATAGCTTCCTTGGTAGGCATCCATTGATTTGCATTCTTACATCTCAGAGGCAACATTGTAGGTTTCTCATGTTGGTGTAGGTTTATTACTAGCTAGTTTATGTAGAATGTCAATATTGTGTTTTTTTTTAAGAAGGATATATGAATACATTTCAAGCCATCAGAAATCCTTATATGCATAGAACATAAGCATGGAGGAGATCGTAAATACCAACCACATTGAATATTATTTCGTAATATCAAATATATCTATGGTTATATTTGCATGCAATGAAAGATAAAAGTCCAAGATATCCACAAAGCGAGGTGCAATCCTGATGTTTGTCTGATGCGGATTTCTCATCCAGTGGTTTGGATCTCCATTTCTCTGAGATGTAATGGCTTTTTAATCTCTCACATTCCTCACCTTCATGCATTTTGCAGTGAGCTACATCACCGACCTTCCTCACCTCATCTTAATGCATTTTGTAGTGCAAATTAGCCCTGCCTCTCCTGAAGTAGTTCTTTTTGGTGGCCTCGATGCTTTTCTAGTGGCCTCAGTCTAGCCTTGACCCTTTGTAACTCTCTTGAATATAATGAAACTACAGAAGAAAGCACCATTATCACCATGACTACTATTACCTTAATCGTCATCATTGTTATCATGTTACAATGAGGTTATGACTATCACATCCTGTTGAAGCATTCGTTCCACACTCCCATTCTTCAAGGTCATAGCGACACTTTGTTTCGGTGCAACTTCGTTTTCAGTGGCCTATCAACGTGTTGATGCGATGCAATGATTTTCAGCCAATTACTTGTTGTGGGTGAATGCTACGAGATCATCAAGGAACGCAGCCGCAGTGATGGGGAGCATTCACTGTGGAGGAAGGTGTGAGATGAGGTATGGTCAAGGTGTGCAGCACAACGTGGGAGGAGGTGAATGGGCTACCTGAATAGTCCAACTACAAGCAAAGCGTTAATTCTAAAACAGATATGTGCACAATGAAACGAATAATGGATTTTGGGAATCTATCATAGAAATGATAAGAATGCTCCATTATTCATCAAGGACATAACAAGAAATATTCCTCTCTACAGCCATAAGAATAGGTCTGCGCAGTACAAAGGAATGGTAGAACTGAGGGACGTTACCTCTGTCATAACCCACAAGGAGGAGGAGAGCAATCCAAGTACTTCAACAAATGTTGAATTCCACCCTTTGATACCATCGTCTGACGCAGGCTTTCATGGCCCGAAGTCAAGTGTTGTAAATGGTCAGAAGCATATTCTTTGGATAGGGCAGTGCTGCTAGAATGGAGCAAATTTATTGGGATGGAAATGATAGAAATGGCACAAATCACGTTGAGTGAAGGAGGTTTCTCTGGTAACACAGGCTAATATAAAACATTCGAATCTACAGACCTAGGACACCAATTTTACTATTTCAGGATTATGGGTAGAGGTGCAGGATTGACATGCACATAAAGGCCACACAAAAACAAGCGGCTCACACTTGAGCAAGGCAGGAGATTGCCTGGTTTGATACCATGTTAAACACACACATGGAAGAAAGAGTATGAAAGATAAAACATGAGAGTACACTTATTAGTAACAAATGATATACATTTGTAGTACATGGTGTGACCCTTGGATTCATATTCCAAGTGGTCTCTTGGACTCCTTTAGTAAATTCAGCTTCCACACTAACCCATAGAGGATTAGGTGTCCAACACATTATTCTAGTTAATTCTGATTGAAATCCGTCATATCATAAATATGTCTCAGGGGTGGACAACTAAAAGAAATAATTTGGTGGAACTGGCCTATGGTTGGGTGGAGAGTTGAAGTCCCACCTTTAGTTTCCATCCATCTTTATCCATTCTAATAAGTGTCATGGCTTGTTTATAATGGACTTATATTACTTACTTGGACTCGTATGTTAGTGAATAATGAATGGATCTATGTTATCTTTAATCATTATAGGAAATTTTTCATGTTCTTGATAGGAAATAAGGCCTTTGTGATAGGATTGCATGAAGACATGCAGAAAATTATTGATAGCAATGCTTTGATGGCTGAAAAGTTTATAAATTGTAAGGTTGACTATTCTTGCTTAATATGCACTCTTCTTAAGCTCAAGATAGATATACCTTGTGTACATGAATCTTGCAAAACTATAGAAATCTGAGATAAATAGAAGAAAATAGTTGTATTCTTAACTCTTTAGACATTCATGATGATATTGCATGATCTTTCTTTAGAACTAATGTCCCTACCTGGTATTTATACCTATGTTTTAGTATGTGGTTGTTGCATTGAAATTACAAAGCACGACTAGCTATGGTTTAACCAAGTGCAGATGCCAGATGTTAGGCATGTTATTGAGTTTATTTTATGTATTTCTTGCTTGAGTTAATATTTGAAAAGTTGGAATTTTGGAATGAATAAATTCAATATTGTTACAATATTAGTGCTAAGTATCACTTGGAATTGAGAATGGATTTGCAAAAGCCATCAAATCCTTAAGGATTCTAATCATAGTTGTTGCAAAGAAGGAAGTATTATGTAGAGGCCAAATATAACTTGTTAAATTATAAAGGCCTTCAAAGAGATTACAAAATAATGGAGAAAATAATGGTTTTTAATAATCATAACTTAATCATGAGTTAAGAGACTCATTATCATATTTTATAGGTGAATTATGTGTTAATCTTGGGATTAGAGACTAATCTTGCATCGCGCCCATCACTGGGTGTTGAAATCTTTGGAGTGGTACTATAACAAAAGGCACATCACAAGAGTATTATCATCAAATGATGGAGTGTAATTATTATTGCTTCATTCCCATTGATGTGTGATGAGCTCATTGATGTGGTGTTATAACAAAAGTGTGTAATGAAGGGCCCTTCCATCAGTTAACAAGGGTTTCACCTTTCATTTGACGCCAAGATCAATTGTTCCCTTCCTAGGCTTGTGCACAATGATGTTAGCGTGCTCACAAGGTAGGGCACATGCTGATGTGGTGTGTGACATGGTAGCACCACGTATTCCACTTGGAGGCCCATGTGGAGGGTTTTCTTGATTGACAAGAGAGTTAAAAGGATAATCTTTAAATGGTTGTAACTTTTGATCTAGGCATTAGATCATGATAAAATTTATATCATCGGAAATCTCTCAACGAGCCCAACCTAGTTGTGGTACTAGAATTCGATTCTGGGAACTTTTAGAATTGAGTTTTTTTATAAACCCATCTTCATAACGAGGCCATGGAGGTCAAGTTAATTTTTAAGTAACACCCTCCCCTAACCAAGAATAACCCAAAGGGGTGGAAGGGAGTGTTACACTGATTGAGGCATACTACAACATAATTTTGTGCTACCCTTATTGTATTTCATGTTCAATTGACATTTATGTAGGTATGTGGACCATTTATGATGGTGATCCTTCTCTAACTTCCCTTGTGTATGTATAAAGTGTAGAGACTTGTGATCAGTCTAGATGATCATCTCCTTCCCTAAAGTATAATTTTCATTGTTGGTAGGCCTGCATGATGGAGTACATCTCCTTATCATAGTTTGGGTATCTTTAAACAATATCATGGAGTGTTTCACTATGATAGGCGATTGAATTTCCTTTTTGAGTGATTACTATAGTAATAGCATAGTTGGAGGTATGTATCAATCTAAAATTTCTATTGGAGGTCTAGCAGGGTGAGGAATGGTCCAGAGAAAAGGTGGTACTTTAGATCGTAAATTTCGTTATGTTTTTAATTAGACAAAAAAAACTTTTCTTTTGCTTCTCCCTTAGTCATTTGAATTAAGGGCTAAGAAATATAAGAGAGCCCCAACACAAATCTTTTGTATAATTTAGCATGGCCTAAGAAGCTACAAATATTTTTAGAGTTTTCAAGGTTAGAGAGTCCAGAATAACTTGGATCTTTGTTGGATTTGCACACACACATTACTCGTCAATAATGTATCCGAGCTATTGGACCTTGTTCATGTTGAAGGAGCATTTTTCCAATTTATCACATAGCTTGTGCTAGCATAGAGTGTGAAGGACCTATTAAATATGGTATAATTGTTCTACCCAGCACTTACTAAAGATGAGGATATCATTCAAACATACAACCACAAAATAATTGATGAAAGGACATAATATATCATCCATCAGCCTCATGAAAGTTGTCAGGGCATTTTTCAAATAAAAAGTCATGACAAACAATTCAAAACACCCTCCCTGGGCATCAGGTACCAATTCTTCACTATGATTTTTTTCAGGGTGTGATAATCAATGTAGAGTTTCTAGGTTGTGTCTTGCTTCGACATGAGTACAACTGGCATCCACAGGGTGAGGAACTCAGTCGGATCTGCCCATTTTGAAGCAAATCTTAGAACTAGTGCTTGACTTCCTAATTTTCTTGAATATTAGAGTGGTAAATTAGCCAATTTGGTAGAGGTGCATTCAGGGTCATATTGATTGAATGCTTGGCCTGATAGTGCAAAGGTACCCTAGTACGTGAGGAGAATATATATTTCTAATATTCCACAACCTTTTCCAATTGCTTCTATTATGCGGAGGGGCCCTATGTGGAGTCCATGGATGTGGCCAAAATATTCTCCTTACTTTAAGAGTGAATTAGGAATAAGACAAATTTCCCAGTCTGGGAGATGAACTTATTACATTACTAAGTAGAGATCAAAGAAATTTCAATAGGTGGAGCTACCTCTAGTATCCTATATAGTTGTCTACCCAAAGTAATAATAACACTACAAGGTCTAAACCCATATAGAGCATGATGCATGATGCCTCACATGTTTGTTTGGCCTAAAAGATCATCTAAAACTTCAAGGGGATAAATATCACACAATACCTCATCCTTGAATGGCTTAATCGCATATGGAAGAAAAAATTGTTGGCTAACACAAATATTTCACCCTTAGTGGAGCTAGTTGATGGTGTATGGTTGTAGGTATGGTGTTATCAGTAGGTCCAATTGCTTCATGACCTCTACTGAGATAAGATTATTTTTACTTCTAGTATTGATAATGAAATGTAGTGGAGCAACATTCACACACATCTAATATTGAAAAAGGCACTCACCTTCCTTTGGATTATTAGGCTCACTTTGTTGGACCTTAGTAGTGGAAATATTGACATTAGATCATGCATCAATTATCTACTTCCTCTTGTCTAGGTCTAATTCAAAGTCAGAACTTCTATCTGACTCTAAGGATTTCATCTCAACCATAAATGACTGCCTTGTTGTGACATTCATCAATGTTATGAGAGGGGATCTTGTGAAACTTTCACCACTTTCTCTTGTCTTTATTTTTATTCCCATTATCATTTTTTGTTTTCAAATTAGATGGCTTGTCTTGGGTTGGTCCACCCTGGCTCTTTCCTTTGTTCTATGATTGACAGATGCCCTTGCGCTGATTCTACTATGAGGTATTAAAAAATATAGTCTTTCTTCTTCTATTTAAATATTTACCCAATTTTGTCAGCATATCGGTATGCATTTCCAAGTGAGGATATTTTTATAAGCTCCATTTATGTTTGGATCATTTTCTTTATTCTAGATTGGTATTTTTCAACCTATAGTAGGCTTGGTGGATGGATAAAAGGTAAAAAAATTTGTAGAGGTCCCATGTGAGATGGTCATGTTTCATGACCTTCAACTAATGTGAGCTTCGACAGTGACCAAGCAAGGCATCTACCGAATATCAAAGGGTGTCAACCTTGGGAGGATTGGGATACATAGTTATGAAATTCGTAGGGTATTCCCATGAATCCACCAAAACTATGACCTATTCTAATGTCCATTCTAGTTTATTGGTAGATATTTCAACAAGTTGTAACATAGTGGGGGTCTACCTAAGATGAGAGTCCTAAGGCTTCCATAGTTTCAAGTATCGTGACATTAATTTCAAGACCCAAATCAATCAATGTGTTAGGAATAACATTTTTTTTAATTTTTTCATTAACCACTAGATTTTGAGGGTCAGAATGATTGGTTAGGGATCTCCCACATCGCATATGAATATCATTACAATATATAGAGGAGATAAAGTTAGTAGGATAGGTGGTTGTGACCTATGTCAATTTAGAATCCCTCCCAT
>APFE031501754.1:8204-34451 GCA_000404065.3 Pinus taeda | reverse complement strand
TCTCATAATAGCCGTTGCCTTGGATAGAAAAGCCGAAACCCGGATGCTTTTGTGGGCATTTTCCTTCAGGGAACTGAGCGAGTCACAAGGGAAAAAGCATTCTAGCATGCGCTGGCCAAAAATCATGCCCAAATTGTGTGGCACGGGCCGTGCTCTGGTACAGAGCGCTTATGGGCGCGCCCTCTTTGTAAGGACTAGGCTATTGGCGCGGGGTAATATACTGTGTGCCCGCGCTAATGGGAAAAAGGCATTTTCCAAGGCTAATCTTCAGAAGGTGTCTTGAGGGTTATTGAACTTCATACTCAGGAGGCTTCAATGCAAGTGTTTTCAAGTTATGTCACTGGCCACAGGTCCGTAAATGTGTCCTCCAATGTGTGACAGTGGGGGCGCGACAAGGACGGTGACTGACGGTGACAAATTACTGCGTAACACTTTGCCTCTCCCACGAACTGGAAATATTCCTCCAAAAATGTTGTTGCCCTCCTCTTCCACATGCTACTCACCCTCTAGCTCTATCTTCAATTGTTGAGTTGCTGCTATTGATAAGATCGAATTGCTTGGGCAACTAAGTATCTTCTTTGGTGTTTTCTCCATCACCACATCGAATTCCTCTTATAATCCACTTTTGGAGCACCAACGGTCAAGATTAAAACTTAATCAATGGCTAGGATCATCTTTGGATTGATTTGTGTGAGTTTCCAAATGATTCTCACCTTATCTCAATAAATATTGATTAATTAACCATATTCCCTAAGTTTAGACTTAGGAAATATTTAAAAATCAGTTAATAATCTAATTGAGACACTTCTGGAAGGAATTTCCAGAAATGATTTATGGGTTTTGGAGATCTCATGTATTCTAGCCTCTTCACCAAATTTCCTGGCTAGAACACATCCGATTGTATAAAAATTAACACTCCCTCTTAGCGAGGAATGTGTTTTAGTGCTATTGCACACAGTGTAGCAATACCCTCTCTCTGCATCATCTCTTGTCATGTTGTTGATGTCTAGCCACATTGCCCACCAACCACTGTGCAACTTTGATATATGTTGCATCTGTGTTGTTTCTGATACTGCCAACACTGCGTTTGCACTGCAACTCCCTCTCATCTGTTGTTTCTGCAATTGCAACATCTGTAACTGAAAAGAATCTAAGATATTTTGTCCCTGCTACTGAAATGGGTTCTCCACCATACCCATTTGTTCTCTAAAATAAATGAACTTAGCTCTCCCTAGAGCTTTGTGAGTATATATGCAACCCGCTCTCCTATGGGAACATACTGTAGCCAGACTGCTCCATGTTGTACACAATATTTGATGAAGTGACACCGAATATCGATGTGCTTCAACCTGTCATGAAACACTGGATTTTCAAGGAGCTTTATGCAACTCTGATTATCACAACAGATACCGGTTGCCTCCATCCTTTGCCTGAATAAGCTTACTAGCAGCTTCTGAAGCCATATAGCTTAGCACGTAGCTATGTTGGCTGCCATATACTCTGCTTCTACAGAGCTCAGTGCTACTGACTTTTGCTTCCTGCTACTCCAAGAAACCATCCCTGATCCAACACTTGAAGCAATACCCGAAGGTACTTTTCCTGTCCATTGAACTGCCTGCCCAATCTGCATCTGTGTACCCACGAATTTTGGTGTCACCCCCTCGAGTATATCTCAACTCATACTTGACTGTACTGCGAAGATACCTCAGGATATGCCTCGTTGCTACCCAATGTACCCTCTATCCCTTCTTTTTGTGCATACCCCTTGGCCAAGAACCTGGCCTTGTACTTTTCCACACTTCTGTCTATCACATATTTGATCTTATCGATCCATCTAGAACCTACAACTGATCTGTCTTCCAGCCTTGGCACTACCTCCCAAACATCATTCGTCATGATAGAGATATACTCTTCTACCATGACATCTACCCACACTTGATGCTGTGTGGCCTCCTGAAAGATGGAAGGTTCTGCAATCTGAGCCACCAATGCTTGGTACCTGTCAGGCTATATTCGTTGTCTTTGGCTCATCCTAGGAGTTCCAATAAACTCCTTTGCATCTCTCAGTGTCTGACGAACCTCTCTGCTAGCTCATCCTCTAGTTGTGGGAGGTTTTACCAGCTCCTCATCTTGTATTTGCTGCTCCATCTGCTGAAAAGTCCTCGAATTTCCTGCACCTGAATAAATACTGGTACTGGTCACAGTACTTGATCCTTGTGACTGTTTTCTTTCTTGTCCCATTGGCTGTCCCTACTACTGGACTAAAGGAACTTCTGTTGACTGACTCTAATCACCTACAAGCATCTCATGAGATCTCTTCAAAGCTTGGTCCTCCATGAAATTCACATCTCACCTTACTATAATCTTCCTATTGCTAAGAATGTATATTTTGAATTCTTTTAAGATTTCGTTGTACCTAATGAAGAACCCATTCTCTGCAGTCTGATCCAGTTTGGTTTGTTTATCATCTGGCATGTAGAAATTAGCAAAGTTGCGAAAAATTCTGAAGTGGCTAACTTCTGGCTTCTTCCCTATGAGGACTCCTTCTGGTGTTTTCTTCCCCAGTGCTCTATGAGGAGTCCTGTTCTGGATATACACTGTCGTGTTACATGCTTCTTCCCATAGAAATTTGGGTCCCAACAATGGTTCTGTTTTTCCACTCCTTTACACCATTCCACTGTGGATTATATGGAGTTGTCCATTCTCTCTTGATGCCTTCCTTCGTACATAAATCTGTGAAGTCCTTATCAATATATTCTCCACCATTATCTGAGTGAAGCACCTTGATATTCTTCCCCGTCACATTCTCCACAAGAGGTTTAAACTCTTTGAAACAATCGAAGACCTCATCCTTGGTATTCAAGAAGTAGATCTAAGTTTTCATGGAATGGTCATCGATAAAGGTGATGAAATATTCGACACCGCTGAGAGCTTTAGTGGACATCGGGCCACAAATATCTGAATTTATGAGTCCTAGCATGCCATCAGTTCTGCTATCACTTCCTGGAAATGTTGCCTTAGCATACTTCCCAAGTACACATCCTCTGCACACATCATCATGTTCCATGCCAAGTTCAGGAACCCCTGTTACCATTTCTCTGAGCATCCTGAGTGCTCCATGGTGTAGATGTCCGATTCTCCTATGCCATAACGCATTCAACTCCTTCCCACTGCTACTGTCACTGCCTATTATTTCCATTGGAGAATCGATCTGTAACTGGTACAATCTATTACTTTGAACTCCAATTTTTCTTACATTTTTCCAGCTCGAGTGATTGACATACACTTTCTTCCCTATGAAGTGAATATCATACCCCTTATCCTGTAACTGGGATACCGAAATCAGTGAAATCAGGTTCATACCTAAACCTGGAACATGCAATACATCTATAGTGCTAGTGCGTGCTCCTGACTCCCTTTGAAAATCTATGGTGCCTCTGCCTATTAGAGTACATTTTTTTCTATTTTTCATTGTAATCTAGAAGTCCATCTGCGCCTCTTTGTAGCTAGAGAAATATTCTATAACCTCTATCATGTGAGTTGATGCTCCACTATCTATATACCAAACTCCCTGTGAAGCTGATCCTGCTAAGCAAGAAAATTCGTCCTCCAATCTGGAAGAGAAATCTGAACTCTCCTGAATGTTACTTTTGTCCATGGTTGTGCTGAATAATTTAGCGTGCTATTCCTCTTTTCCACCCTGACGATGTCTCTACTCTAGCGAACCACTGCAAAAAACTTCTGCGTCCATCTAGAGATTTGCTCAACAAGAAAGTATGACTGCTCCCTCTACCTCTAGAATCACTTGCTCTAGAAGAATCGAATTTTTTTTCCCCTCTCAGAAAACTCAGTCTTCCTCAAGCAATTCGGCCTCCTGGCAGAAAGATTGCATTGCTCCTTGGGGATTTTGACCTGTTGCTCACACTGAGCAGCAAAATTCCTTATTTTCATTTATGAACTCTCCGACTAATCAATTATGATCTGATACCATGTGAAATTTCATCTATTGCAGCTACTGGAAATTATTCTTCTAATTGAAAATTTAATTATACAGTTTATTTGCTATGACAAACAAGGAATAAAATCATAACTGCAATTTTCACCTCAAGAATACCATGGAAAATAAAATTATGGAAATTGAGAAATTCTAGCACACACATAAGAATTTTGACATGGTTATTTTTTGACAATTGTCCCTGGAAAAACCCAACTTGGGAAAACCGGTGGAGCAGAGGAGGGTTTTATTACTAATCTTTAGTAGCAATTTTGAGTACAATGATTTAGATGCTCAACTGGCAATCTAATTTGAGGAAAATATTGTCAACAATATCGTGAGACTTTTCCCTCACCCCACAGCTATTTTTTGCCTCGAAAATTGCCTCCCCACCCTCTGCATAGAGCTGCTTGTGCCACCCTCTGCGGAGAACTTATACTAACCCTTTGCAAATTTCGACCTTCCTTCCTTTGCCTCTCCCAAGAACTAGTAATCTTCCTCTCAGAATGTCGTTGCCCTCCTCTTCCACCTGCTACTCACCCTCTGGCTCTATCTTTTCTGTTGGGCTGCTGCTACTAAGAAAATTGAACTGCATGGGCAACTGAGTATCTGCTCTGGTGTTTTCTCCATCACCACATCAACTTCCTCTTATAATCCACTATTGGAGCACCAACGACCAAGATTAAAACTTAATCAATGGCTAGGATCATCTTTGGATCAATCCATGTGAGTTTTTAGATGATTCTCACCTTATAGCAATTAATACTGATTAATTAACCATATTTCCCTAAGCTTATACTTAGGAAATATTTAAAAATCGGTTAATAATCTAATTGAGACTCTTCTGGGTAGAATTTCCAGAAACGATTTATGGGTTTTGGAGATCTCATGTATTCTAGCCTCTCCACCAAATTTGGTGGCTAGAACACATCTGATGCTACAAAAACTAGCACTCCAAGCTTAAAAGGGGTTAACCAAGGACCCTATTAAGTGGTTTCAGCCTGTAAGGACTTCGGGCCACATGACATGGTACAAGGGTAGCTAATATGGGAAAGCCCACACTTTAGTATATGAGTGTAGGAGGGAGCAATCGTGGTATGTGAGTTACCCCGACATTTGTTTTGTCCCCCTTCTTCATATGCCTTTTGCCTTTTATTGATTTTTCCTTATATCTACTCGGGGCTCTAGGGGATGAGAGCATGATGTCCAAGATATAGTAGTAGATACCCCCTTTAGGTGGGAAAATAAATTGCCCACTAGGGGTTGGGACAATCATGGGTTCCTTAATAATGGAGGGGGCTCATCTAGGGCCCATAGGAACCAAGGTGTGGCCATGGATTAGGGGTAGAGCTCATGTTTGGCTTTTGCCCACGTGCTAAATTTGTATATCCTGGCCATATTTTGCATTTTAATGTACAATTTTCTATTGAGAGTGGTCAAATATGTTTTTTTTCTAGTTGTTTCAAAGTCCGGGGCATAGTTCTAGGCTTGACCCAAGGTGTGGACAAGGGGAGGGGGAAGCTAAATCCTTGTGGACCTAGTGGACAAATGTGGATCTAGATGGGAAAAATGATGAATGGGGTTGTAATGAGTAGAGGGAAGCAATGTATATGGTATTGGGAAGCGGGACCATGTGACCAAAATCAGGGTTTCCCATGTAGTGCCATCCCTAAAACCTAGTGGCCAATAAAGGAGATCCCACGGGACTAGAATACAAGGTTAACCACCAAAAGGGAAAAGGATACAAGAGTATAGATCTAGTCCATTCTTTCCTTCGAATCCCCCACTAATCCATGCCCAAAAGTGTCCATGACAAGTAAACAAAATTACTCAATCACACAATGATAAGCCATACCTTCAGGTTTGGAAGGCCCACCTTAAAACATACGATCATAACAGATGAGCGAGGGACCACATGGCTAGCTCAGGGAGAGGAGAAAATGGAACATCGAGCTATCTCATGGCTGCAAGGGGCTGCTAACTGCTGGCTGAGGACCATCTAGGAGAAAAAAATTATCCTATGGATATCACCCATAAAGTGGTGGGTAACACCTGACTCCAACTGGGACATGATTTCCTAGAAGAGTGCATGAACGCACTCGAACGGGGAGGTAATGAGAACACCAACAATCTCTTGGGACTACAAACCTGTCACTTGCACATATCACAAATCGAGCACACGGGGCAACATGTTTTTGTGGTGGCTAATGATTGCCCATGCTAGTATTAGGCCATAAAATCAACAAGAAAATAAAATTGATTCTAAATGCAATTTTAATCTAAATGCGGCATGATAATATCATATGATGTTAGTTCTAATGCGAAAATTAGTATGCAATGCATCCTACCCTAACATGCATATTAAATCACCCAAGTACCAAGTGTAATCATAGACCTAATGCAACCAACAAATCATCCAGTCAATATGAAAACAACTTCCCTTTTGCTTACTCATGCGATAGATCCAAAGGCAAGGGCAGGAATGACAACATGGAAGGTCATTAGGGCTGGATGCGGGAAAATGAGATGACCACACACGGAGAATCAAAGAGGGAAAGGGAACAAGGGAATGTAATCTATTCCACAGGATCCTTTCTTCCAACCAAAAGTTATAGATATCAACAATCAAGCTCATAAACCTTCGATGGATGGCAACCTCAAGTATATCATCTCTATCATGGTATTTATCATTTATATCATGCTTTATGACCATCCTAGGGACATAATTGAAAGGAAAGAGAGACTAATGACATGGGGAGAGACAACAAGCAATTTTCTCATGATGATCATACTCAAGTGAGAAAAAGAATTCATTAGTACAAGGAGGGTTGAGGAAAGGGTCTACATGTAATTTAACTACAACCCTAGGGATGTGTGGAATGACGAAGGTCCTATTGATATCATCATCATAGGTGTCATAAATAGGGTCTTTGTCAAAATGATTCCCATAAATTTCTCATTTCCCTTCTTCAATATGTAAATAGTTACTGATATCAATGTTTGAAAGAGTTTACAGGATAAACTTCTCCAAGGTCTCCAAAAGGTGGGTTGTCAAAAATAGTATCCTTGGAAATGTAGGTTTTAACCCCGTACAGAAATTACTTGCATACGAATTCTAAAACACAGAAAATAAACAATGTGAGAGAATAACACATAAAACACATATACACAGAGATTTTCCCCTGGATCCCAAAACCGGGACTACCAAATTGATTTTTCATTATATTTCTTTCAATGTTACAATACATATTTATACATGCCGAAGCATCTAATACCATGGACCGAAAAACCATTGCGTCCAAAACCATGGAACGAAAACCATCACGTCCAAAACCATGTGCGAAAATCATGCAGAAAACCATAGGTAGGTCCGCCGAACCTAACATAGGGTCCAAAAACAAAAATTTTCTGGGGCGCTGCCTCGGACCCCATAGAGGGGGGTTACCTACACCCCTCAAACCCACTGTGACCCCCCCGCTACGTAATCGATGCAACGAAGGGGGTGCTATGCCCCCCCCGCCCCCCCTCTAACGCAATCAATGCAACGAAGGAGGTGCTCTGCCCCCCCCTCTAACCCCCCGATGAACTACGTGGGATACTCGTGGAAAGAATATAACACAACCCAACATTCTCCCACTTGTTGTTTTCTTTCCACTTGGGGCCACAAGAGAGCCTAGTCATTTATCCAGCCCTGCAACGCCCATTGTTTATCTACACCAAGAGAACTTTTCAAAGCTCACAGATTTTGTCAATGCATTTGTAGTATTCTTCAAAGTGTCCACCTTTACCAGCAACACCTTTTTGTCTTCTATCATATCCCTCACAAAGTGATACTGAACATCAATGTGCTTTGTCTTTGAATGATATGCAGGTTTTTTTGCCAAAAAAATTGCACTTTGGTTGTCACAGTCTATCTTTATAGCTCCCTGTACTAACTCCATACTTGAACACAATATTTGCAACCAAATTGCTTCCTTGCTTGCATGAGTGGATGTCATGTATTATGCCTCTGTAGTTGATAGTGCCACTACAGATTGTTTCTTATTCATCCAACTGATTGCAACTCCATATAAATTAAACACATACCCACTTGTAGGTCTTCTCTGATCTAGATCTCCAACCCAGTCCGCATCAACAAAGCCACGAATATCCAACACTCTGTCCAATCTTGGTCTTCCTTGGTAGAACAAACCATAATCATTAGTGCCACGCAAATACCTGGAAACTTGCTTCATTGTTGTCCAGTGCTTCTTCCCTAGTTTTGACATAAACTTGCTCAATACTCCCACTGCATGTGCAATGTCTGGTCTAGTACAGACCATTGCATACATCAGGTTACTGATTGCACTTGCATATGGAAGGGACATGTCCTCTTCCTCTTCTTGTGTCTTGGGACACTGTTCGATAGATAACCTCATACCTACAGGAATAGGAACCTTCACTGGTTTACTATCCTGCATATTAAACCTCTGCAGTATTCTCTCGACATACTTCCTCTGGTTTAACCAAAGCTTCCTCTTTTTCCGGTCTTTTTTAATTTCCATGCCCAAAATATAATTTGCAACACCAAAATTTTTCATGTCGAATTTGGAGGACAATTGGGTCTTCAAATCTTGAATAATTTCTTTGTCATTTCCAACTGGCAACATATCATCCACATACAAGATCAGATAAATAAAACGGTCACCAATTAATTTAAAATACACACAGTGATCTGCTTTGCTTCTAGTGAAGCCAAGTCCCCATATAAATGTATCAAATTTTTTATATCACATCCTTGGTGACTATTTTAACCCATACAAAGACTTCTTTAATTTGCATACCATTTCTTTCTTACCCTTCACCGCAAAACCTTTAGGTTGCTTCATGTAGATCCCTCGTCCAGATCCCCGTGAAGAAATGTTGTCTTCACATCCATCTGTTCTACCTCAAAATCAAAAGTAACAACAACAGATAAAAGTAATCTAATAGAAGCTACTTCGGCAACAGGAGAAAAAATATCACCAAAATCAATTCCTGGCACCTGAGAATAACCTTTTGCTGCCAACCAAGCTTTGTATTTCTCCACCTTTCCTTCTCCATTTGTCTTCTTCTTGAATACCCATTTGCTACCAATGGGTTTCCTTCCAGCCGACAACTCCACCAGATCCCAAGCCTCATTTTTGTGCAAAGATGCCATTTTATCAACCATGGCCTCTTTCCAGAGTTTGCCATCCTCTGAATCTACTCCTTCCTTCACAGTTCTGGGATCATCATCAATAACAGATAGAGAAAAATTTGAACAGGAAGTAGATGGACTATACCTTTCCGGCTGCCTTCTTTCTCGAACTGATTTTCTCACACCCAGAGTTTGTGGCTCTTCATCTTTTGATTCTTCCTCTATTGTAGAGTATGATTCTTTCTCCTTAAGCTCAAACTCTATCTTCTCAGGTTCCTTTGGTTGGACTTCATGTTTAATAACATCTTTCACCTCTATGAACACCACATCTCGGCTGTACACAACCTTCCTTGTACTGGGTTCCAAAGCTTATAACCCTTTAAACCATCCTTATACCCAATAAAGATGAACTTTTCAGATTTACTATCCAACTTGGTTCTTTTCTCCTTTGGAACATGTACATATGCATCACATCCAAATACCTTTAGATGTGAAAGAGAGGGTTTCTTACCAGTACATACCTCTTGTGGAGTCTTATCCTCCAATGCTGATGAAGGTGATCCGTTGACCAGGTAACACGCCATCTCCATTGCCTCTGCCTAGAATTCTTGTCCTAACTTGGCACCATTGAGCATGCTTCTTGCCCTTTCCATCAACATTTTGTTCATTCTTTCTGCAACTCCATTTTGCTCAGGTGTGTATGGAGTAGTCTTCTACCATGCTATACCACACTTCTTACAGAATTCTTCAAATTCCTTGCTGCAAAACTCTCCACCGTTATCTGTCCTCAACACCCTTATCTTCTTCTCTGTCTGGTTTTCCACCAGAGCCTTAAATTCTTTAAACTTGTCAAAGACTTCAGATTTCTGCTTAAGGAAATATATCCATGTATTCCTTGAGAAGTCATCTATAAATGATACATAGTACATAGACTTACCCAGTGATGGAACCTTCACAGGTCCAAACACATCACTGTGCACAAGTTCTAATATCTGTTTCGCCCTCTTACTACCATAGGGGAAACTCACCCGATTCTACTTCCCATATACACAATTTTCACAGAAATCAAAACCCAGAGAGCTATTACTCATACCTTCTACCATACCTTTACCGTGAAGTATCCGAAGGCCCTTTTCTCCAATATGTCCAAGCCTTTGATGCCACAGCATGGTCTTCTCTCCAGAGACCACTAGAGTTTCTACTCCACTTTCAGGAACCACAGAACTATTGCAACCATCAATAATAGTGATACCTTGAAGCTTGTACAGAGTTCCAATACGAACTCCTTGCATCAATACTAGTGCTCCCTGAACTATCTTGCAGGTATCCTTCTCGAACACTGTTTTTACACCTGCATCATCCAGCTTGCTAATAGAAATCAGATTTTTGGTTAATGCAGGAATATGTAGAACACCTGGAAGCATTCTAACCCTTCCACCTTGCAACTTCAACTTTATTTTCTGTGACCAACGATTCTAGCCTTCCTGTCACCCCCCAAGAAGACATCACCACCATCATATTTCTCATACTCGCAGAACCACTCTCTACAGGGAGTGAAGTGAAAGGATGCACCTGAGTCAATCAACCATGCCTCATGATCTACATGTGTACTTGAAGAAGCCAAGTACACACACCCACCTTCATCTGAGGTGGTTTTCACCTCTACAAAAGGAGCCTCATCAGATCCCTTTCCTTTGTCAGGAGCTTTAGATTCACAGTCCCTTTTGTAGTTCCCTTCCTTTCCACATTTCCAGCACACCAGCTTTACAAGTTTTCCTGGAGATTTAGATCTCCCACTCGATGACTTATTTTTGTTTCTGTTCTAGGTCCGCCTTCGTACATACAAGGCATCACCATTTTGGCTCTCCATATTTTTCCGTCTCATCTCCTCTGTCAGCAAGGATGAGACTATTTCATCAAAATGTAAGGTAGTTGCATTGCCACCTATTGCAATAACCAAACTATCCCACAATCTGGTAGAGAACACAACAAATTGATGCACGTATCTTCATCTGAAATTTTAATATCAACCGATGCTAATTGACTTACCACAATATTAAATGCATTCAGATGCTCTGTCACCTAGTCTCCATCTTTCATCCTAAGTTTATATAGCTTTTTCTGTAGGAACAGTTTATTCACCAGAGACTTATATTGGTCCAAAGTCCCTAACTTATCCCACAAAGCCTTCGCTGTGGCTTCCCCTGATACATTCAGCAATACTGAATCTGAGACACACAATCGTATTGTGCTCTTTGTCTTCCGATCCAACTTCTTCCATTCTTCATCGGACACTCTCGTTGGTTTAGTACCTGGATCTATCATGATCCACTGGTCTTTATCTACCAATAGATCCTCCATCTTGAGTTTCCACAACTCAAAACTCTGACCATTAAATTTCTTGATCTCTATCTTTCCACTGCTCGCCATCTTCTTTCACGACCAGACCAGAATCGATCTCATAGATCTCCCATTGAACAGGGTCTAACCACAAGCCCGAGCAAAAACCCCTCAGCAAACAAAGGCGTCCCCTTGAAGCCAAAACAACTCTGATACCAAATGTATGTTTAACCCCATACAGAAATTACCTGCATATGAATTCTAAAACAATAGAAAATAAACCAATGCGACGAGAGAATAACACATAAAACAATATACACAGAGATTTTCCCTTGGATCCCAAAACTAGGACACTACCAACTTGATTTTTCATTATGTTCCTTTCAATGTTACAATACATATTTATACATGCCGAAGCATCCAATACAATGGACCGAAAACCATTGTGTCCAATACTATGGACCGAAAACCATCGCATCCAATACCATGGACTGAAAACCATCGCGTCAAAAAAACATGTGTGAAAATCATGCACAAAACCATAGGTGGGTCTGCCCAACCTAACATACGGTCCAAAACCAAAATTTTCTGGGGTGCTTCCCCGGATCCCATAAACTGGGGTTACGGGTGCCCTTCAAACCCCCTGTTAACTATGTGTAAAGAATATAACACAAACCAACATGTAAACCATTTCAAAATGTTAATAAGACCAACGATTTGTTCAAAACAAAAGAATATTCCACATATGGGCCATTGCAACACATTCATATAGATCTTTGCAGAGCTACTAGGACACAAACTTTCAGATTCAAGAGATATTTTATGTTTTTCATTGATGATTACATAAGAATGACATGGGTTACATTTATTAGAGAAAAATATGAGGCTTTTGAAAGATACAAAACCTTTAAGGATCTCGTTAAAAATGAGACTAATATGAAAATCAAATGTTCGAGATTAGACATAGGAGGTCAGCTTACCTCTAATGAATTTAGTGAATTTTTTGAAAATCATGGAATTCGAAGACAAATTTTTGTTGCAAGGACCCCACAAAAAATGAAGTTAGTGAAAGAAAAAATAGAACAATGTAATAAATGGAAAAAACAATGCTCAGCAAAGACAATATACTAGATAAATATTATGGAGAAGCAACATATATAGTTGTGTACATTTTGAAGCAAGAACAAGTCATAGTAAACAACATGAAGACACCTTATGAATTATAAAAAAGTAGACCAACTATAGTTAAACACTTCAATGCATTTGGAAGCAAGTGATACATAAAATTAACTAATGAAAATTTAGGAAACTTTGACTCCAGAAAAAATGAAGGAATTTTCCTTAGATGTGCATATAGAAACAAGGAATACATATGTTACAATGGAAGACTAAGAGATGTAGTTGAAAGCATTGATGTAATATTAGATGAAGCGTTACTTCAAACTCAACTACCATAAAATGAAGACACAAAAGAAGAGGAAGAAGATGAAGAAAAGGACCACGAAGAGAAAAAGGAGGAAGAAGAGGAAGAGATATAGTCACTACATCCAAAAAATCCATCTAGGTACGTTCAAAAGCATTATTTAAATAGTAAAATACTTGTAAATAAAGAATCAAGAGTTCAAACTAGAAGAAAACTTATAGGTATATCAAGCTATGAAAACCTTGCCCTGTTATCCATGAACAAACCTTGAAATTTTTCATATGCTAGTCAAGATGACCATTAGATCAAGGACATGAATTAAGAACTATGACAAATTCAAAATAATAAGACATGGGAAATTATGCCAATACCAAAGGACAAGAATGTGATTGGAGCTAAGTGGGTTTTCAGGAATAAGTTGAATGAAGATGGATAGGTATTTAGGAACAAATCCATAGCGGTATGTAAAGCGTATGCATAAGCATAAGGTGTTGAATTTGAAGAAACCTTTGCACCAATTACCGAAATCGAAGATATAAGAATGTTTTTGGCTTTTGTATGCTTCAAAATATTTAAAGTTTATTATATGGATGTCAAATCAACATTCCTAAATGGATACCTACAAGAAGTGTACATTGAGCAGTTAGAGGGATTCCAACTATTAGAATACATAATACCAAGTGTGAAAATTAAAGATATCTCTTTATGGGTTAAAACAATCACTTAGGGAATGATACTCAAGGATAGATAAATACCGACAACAACAAGGTTTTAAGAAAGGGACAATAGGTAACAACCTTTATCAAATATGAGAATGATAATTTTCTAATTATTGGTGTTTATGTAGAAGATATAATTTTTTATATTGACGTTGATTTCATGAGTAGACATTTTGCAACTGATATGCAAAGGGATTGTGAAATGTATATGCTAGGTGGATTTTACTTTTTTCCTTAGACTAGAAATTCATCAATCAACAAAATGAATTTTTATTTCACAAAATAAATATCTTAAAGAAATATTGAGGAAGCTTGGCATGGAGAACTAAACACCTGTGAGAACACCCATGATAATAAGATGTAAAATCAGTAAGGATGTTGAATATAAAAAGGTAGATAATACAATGTACATGTCTATGATTAGTACTTTAGTTTATCTATCAGCCTCAAGTCGAAACATTATGCAAGAAGTAGGAATATTGGGAAGATTTTAGTGAAATCGAAAGGATACTTATGTGAATGAAATAAGGAGGATTTTCATGTACCTCCAAGGAACCATAAATTTTGGCTTGTGGTATGCAAGAGGCACAAAGTTTACTCTCAAATTTTATACATATGCATATTGTGTTGATATGTTGATGACCGAAAAAACTCTAGTTGGGAGCCTTCCTTCGAAGTAGTTGTTTATTCTCCTAACTTAGAAACAAAAAAACATCAATTTCATTATCCACAACTAAAGAAAAGTATATTGAAGCCACATCATGTTGCACTCATGTTTTATGAATGAATAACATCATGTTTCACTCATTTTTATGGATGAAGAAAAATACAAAGGATCTTCAAGAATATTTTGATCAACTTTTGCCCATTATGTGTGATAAAACCAATGGCATTAACACCTATAAAAAACATGTTATGCAATCAAAAACCAATAATATTCCCATCAAATATCACTTTCTCAGAGAACAAGTTGTAAATAAGACTGTTAAATTGGAATACATTTCAAAAACAGAGCAAGTTACATATATATTCATCAAACCTCTTAATAGAGAGCCTTTTCAATATCTGAGATAGAGGTTGGGAGTGATATTTCATTGAAAAGGGGGAGAAACCCACTAATTGTACTCACTCAGTTCTCTAGTTTTCAGACACAAGGTATTGGTGATAGGGGAGTCATCTCCTTAAGAGCATGCTCATGAAATAAAGTCCCTTTTCCATTGATGTTGAAGGGGGAGACTTAAGAAGACATAATGAGATCCAAAATAATTAATTAGACATGAGAAAATCCAACATAAAGGGGGGAGGTATCAGTAGAAATACATCAATAACTGGACTTATGTCTAGTGTTGACATCAATGCCAAGGGGGAGATTCTTGGAATTGTGTTGTCATTGATGTCAATGGAAGTATTGTGTTGTCATTTATTTAGGTCATTGCTACAATGTCATTGATTTTCAAGAAAGTGCATGTGTTGTCATTTATAAAAAATGAAGCTTAATAAGTCATTGATTATAGGAGAACCCCTAATTTCAAATTAAAAACCCCAAATTTTGGGGCATAGGAAAAAAACCCCAAGTTTTCTAAAGGCCACATGACTTCAAGAGGCAGATCATGGAGTAAGTCAAAATTGTTTGTCCACATTGATTTTGGACTCCATCTAGTTGTTTGACATTTAATAGAAAGGGGGTATCCAGGTATTTGGGCACCTAAGTGTTCACTAAAAATGTCTTCATTAAAAGTCGAGGATACTAGATTCAACTTGGTCCATATTCATACCCACAGGGATGTAGGTGTAGAGGTGGCACCCAATCAACACATAAGTGGTAGAATGGCACAATACTAGTGGCACTGACGTGCCAGAATTAATGATGTGGAAATCTTAGGAAGGTTGCATGAGTTAGTGTTAGATTTGTTAGAAAATTAAATATTACGGAGAAATGGAACACATAAAATATTGCAGAAATATAAACACAGAAAACGCACAAAACAAGAGAGACACAGATATACGTGGTTCACCCAGTTTGGGCTACGTCCACCTCGAACAGCCTGTCCTTCCTTTCTATTATCCAGCAAAATGAAGAGACACAACCTACAGCAAATCCGTTGTAATATCCTCTATTTTCTCTCACAGTCTCACCTCTTTGTTTCCCGCTCACATCGAATGCACATCTCTCTCACAGCCTCAAATACAATGCCCTCATACGAAGAGAGGGGTTGCCTTCTAGGGAAAAAAAACCCTAAACTAAACATAAGTTCTACCATCAGATCATTTGCCTAATGAACGACCCAGATTGACTAGAAATTACTATAACTTTACAAGGCAAATTTACATCTGTTTTAGCTTCGGGGGCGCTGGCCCTCGGACCCCCTAGCAGGTGGGGATCGTCCCCCCCGGACCCCCGCTGGGGGGACAAGTCCCCCCCGCGTGGAGGGGTGTACAAAACTTCTTGGGGTATACATCCAGCTGAAACAAAGACCTTTGAACAATCATGCTCCACACACAACAAGATTGTGACATATGGTAGTTGAATTGGAAGATGGGCCACGTGGTAGATGGCGAGTGGTCTATGATGGATTAACTTGCATTATATATTTAGATTGGAAATCATACTAGTAATCCAAGTATCTACGTGTCTTTAAAAGATGTCTATATTAAAAGACCTGAACTCCAAATTCATCTTGGAAATCATAAAAGTAATCCAAGTATCTGACTGTCTTCAAAGGGTATCTCCATTAAAATATCTAGATTCCAAATTTATTGTTGCAATTTGTTTAGACCATGGTCATGGCTTGAGGTTATGGGTGTTTGGTGGTTTAGCTCATAGAACTAATCGTTCATGAAAAGTTAGTAATTGGGTAATTCAAATATTGTATGCAAAATCAAATCAAATTTAGGTAATCTAGATATTACACAACAAATTGAGGTCATCCAGATATATGATTGCTTTTGATGTTTTTGATTTTGGGTGCTAATTTTGGTTAAGATTGTGGCCTTAGCCCATGTCTTTTGGATGACCATCATTATATCCCCATAAGGGATCCAATGAATCATGTTAGCCTTGATGAAGTTATTTTGATCTAGTGTCAACCCTGATCAAGCCATTACCTGTAAATAACTCAATCTGGAAGTTGTAAGTATGTGGATTGTAAGAAATATGGAGAACATCTAATGCATAAGAGTCGAGAAGTCTGAAGTATGTGGGGAAAAGTATCAAGAAATTCCAAGGATAAAATTTGAATAAGACATGTGGCTTATGTAGTGATCCATCCAAAAACAAAGTGTTGAAGTGTTTAATGAATTATGTGGCATGCAAAGAAGATTTAGGATTGTAATAGACTCTGAAGTATGAAATAATGATGTCTTAGGTGATCAAGATAAGGGAAGTGTATGGTTAAGTAAAAAACTACTATTTGAGGTGCACATTACAATAAGTATGGGTGCTAAAATGAAAACAAACATTGCAACAAGTGAGAGGAGCAAAGTTTAATCTATGTAGAAAACTAGTGTAGCAGTAGAGTTGTAAAATATAGAGTAAAGAGTGGTGTGAAGAATGGTGAGGAAAAGAATTAGTGTTGTGTAAAAATTTGTGAAGAACAAAGTAGAAAAATACTAAGAATTATTTGAAGTCAAGGGATTAGTATCTCCTTCAGGTTGGTTCCTGTAAATTAGGGGATTGGTGTCTTGTTCAAGTTGGTTCTTGTGAATCAAGGGATTAGTGTCTCCTTCAAGCTGATACCCATAAATGAGGGTATTAATGTATCCTTTTCCTTTTGTTTGGTGCCAATAATTTTATGTAATAGTAGGTTGGTGCCTACAAGAATATTCATATAAATAAGTTTTGTGGTTTAATCCCTTAAGGGTTTCCATGTACATTTAGAGTTTTCATGTGGTGCTTGTGTGATTGATGTTTATATAGTTTGAATTGTTCTAAATTCTTAAATTGACCATTATATGAATTCTCCCCCTTCTCAGTATAATCATAAATCCAAAAAGTATATCATGGGGAGATCCTTAGACTATGATAATTAAAATTATCCTTTACAACATAAGGCCTTATTGTTAGGTGTGGAGATTGATTATCTTCTTTATTTATAGGTATCACCACATTGGACCCCAGTTCGTAATGTGGTGAAAACGTTGCCCATAAAATCTATACCGCTAGGGGGGGTCCAGGGGGGGTGATGATAATTATTTGGATCCCCCTCCCTTGGCGGGGGATCGGGGATAGCGCCCCCGAAGCGAAAAACAGATGTAAATTGCCTTCTAAAATGTTGTAATTTCGTAGTCAATCTAGGTTGTTCATTAGGCGGGTATATGACGGTAGAATTTATGTTTAATTTATGGTTTTTTTCCCTAGAAGGAAACCCCTCGCTATATATGAGGGAATTGTATTGCGTCTATGTAGATCTATATTCTGGGTGAGAAAGAGAGAAAATATTGTGTGAGAGCAAAGAGGGAATTACAACATATCTAATGTAGGTTGTATCTCTTCAATTTGCTGGATAATATAAAAGGAAGGACTGGCTATTTCTCCATGGACGTAGCCCAAATTGGGTGAACCACATATATCTGTGTCTCTCTTGTTTTATGTGTTTTCCGTGTTTATATTTTATGTGTTCCATTGCTCTATAATATATAATTTATAACAATTGGTATCAGAGCCTAAGGTCTATTTGGCTGATAAACTCGTAGGAGAGACAGATTCCTGGTTCAAGTGGGAGCAATGGTGGAAGATGGTAGGTTTAGGGTCGAAAAATTTAACGACCAAAACTACTAGCTGTGGAAGATGCAGATGGAAGATTATCCGTATCAGAAAGATCTGTACCTACCATTGAGCAGAAAGACAAAGAAGCCGACGAGTATGATAGACACATAATGGGATATTCTCGACAGAAAGGCACTTGGAACAATATGGTTGTGCCTAGCGGCGTAGATAGCATTTAATATTTCAAAGGAAACGACAACAGAGAGTTTAATGTCAGCATTGGCTAAACTATATGAAAAATTCTCAGCCTCAAATAAGGTATTTCTTATGAAGCGTTTATTTAATATGAAGATTTCAGAAGGTGGATATGTTGCTGATCATTTAAATGAATTTAATACAGTTACCAGTCAATTAAGTTTTGTAGGGGTAGCTTTTGATGATGAAGTTAGGGCTCTGTTATTTCTGTGCTCATTGCTAGAAAGTTGGAATGGTTTAGCTTTTGCCATTAGTAACTCTGTCTCTAGATCTAGTACTTTAAAGTTTGATGATGTTGTTGGTGAAATCCTTAGTGAGGAAATGCGGCCGAAAAGCTCCGGTGAGATATCAGGTAATGCTTTGACTGCAGAGACTATGGTAAGAAAAATGGAAAGAGGAAAGAGCCAAGGATATTGCAGTAAGTCAAGTAAAGGTATATCCAAGTCTAGATCGGGGATAGTGTGCTGGAAATGCAGGAAGAAAGGACGCCTGAAGAAAGAGTGCAAATCTCGGAAGGGAAAAGAAGGAGACGCACAACAAGAAAACAACCATGAAGCAAATGTGATAGGTGATGTGTTGCAAGATGCTTTGATTCTTTCATTAGAAAATATTATTGATGCATAGCTTGTAGATTCAGGTGCCTCATTCCATGCCACACTTGATAGGAAACATTTTCATGATTATGTTTAAGGAGATTTTGGACAGGTATGATTGGGTGATGATAAACCCTGTAAAATCATTGGAATGGGTACAATTTTAATAAAACATAAGAACAGAAATCAATGACTATTGAAGGAGGTAATGCATGTTCTAGATCTGAAGAAAAATCTGATTTCAACAGCGCAGTTGGAAGGTGAAGGTTGTGTAACTACTTTTACAGATAAAACCTGGAAGGTCATTAAAGGAGCCCTGGTAATAGAAAAATGAGAAAAGGTTGGTACATTGTATTTATGCAATGGTATTTCTAATTCTATTAATTCTTTAACCTCTATAGGAGAATATACGACATTGTGACATTATAGGCTTGGGCACATGAGTGAGAATGGGATGCAGATTCTTCACTCAAGAAATTTGTTGCCAGGTTTGAAGCATGTTGATTTAAAATTTTGTGAGAATTGTGTTTATGGAAAACAGAAGAGAGTCAGAATCCTCATAGTTGGGAAAGAAAAGAAGAGAGAAAAATTAGAGCTTGTGCATACAAATGTATGGGGACCTACTCAAGTATCATCTCTCGGTGGCTCTCATTATTATGTTACTTTTATTGATGATGCAACCAAAAAATCTCGGATTTATTGTATTCAAAATAAATGTGATGTATTTGATACTTTCAAGAAATGGAAATCTTTGGTTGAAAATGAGACATGAAAAAGGTTGAAGTGTCTTAGATCAGACAATGGAGGTGAATATTGCAGCAAATAGTTTGATAGGTACTGTTTAGAGAATGGAATTCGTAGAGAGAAGACAGTTCCAGGAACACCACAAGAAAATGGTGTGTCAGAAAGGATGAACAAGACAATCATGGAGCATGCAAGGTGCATGAGATTGCATGCAAGATTGCCTTTACAATTTTGGGCAGATGTTGTAGATACTGTTGTTTATCTAATAAACGAAGGGCCTTCAAGTTCCTTGGATAGTGGTATTCCAGGGGAGGCATGGACAGATAAAAAGGTAAACTACTCTTTTTTAAAGACTTTTGGTTATGAAGCCTTTGTCCACATTAATAAAAAAAATAGAACAAAACTTGAGGAAACATCAAAGAAATGTACCTTTATTGGATATGGTGTTAATGATTTTGGTTATTTCCTTTATGACTATGAAAAACACAAAATCATTAGGAGAAGAGGTGTCATATTCAATGAAAAGGTTTTTTATAAGGATCAGATGCAGGAAAAGAATCAGGAAAAAGAAAACAGAGAATACACAATGCTTGATGAGATCACACAAAAACTGAATGTGCCTGAAAATCATAATGATCAACAGCCAAAACAACAACAACAACAACCACAACAACAACAAGCACCTCAAACTCCTGAAAGTGGTGTTAGAAGAAATGCTAGGATAAGTAGACTCCCTGAACAATACTGTCCTTCATTATATTATGTATTGTTGACTGATTCTAGTGAACCAGAATGTTATGAAGAAGTAGTGTAGGTAGAAACTAGGAAGAAGTGGGAGTAAGCCATGAAAGAAGAGATGGACTCCTTAGCACATAACTGGAATTGGGACTTAGTTAGGTTGCGTGTAGGTAAAACAACATTGCAAAATAAATGGGTTTATAGGTTAAAGGAAGAAGATGGAGGTATAAAAAGGTATGAAGCTAGACTTGTGGTGAAGGGGTTTGCACAGAAAAAGGGTATAGACTTTCATGAGATATTTTCTCATTTTGTTAAAATGACTTCAATCAGAACTATTTTATGTTTAGTAGTAGTTGAAGATTTTCATCTTGAGTAGTTAGATGTAAAGACAATCTTTCTCCATGGGGATTTGGAGGAAGAGATATATATATGAAAAAACCAAAAGGATATGAGGTAAAAGGGAAGGAGAAACTAACGTGCAGGTTGAATAAGAGCTTGTATGGCTTAAAACAGGCTCTAAGGCAGTGGTATCTAAAATTTGACAAGTTTATGTCTGAACAAGGTTATACTAGATGTCACTCTGATCATTGTGTTTATCTCAAAACGCAAAATGATGGAAACTATATTATTTTTTTATTGTATGTAGATGACATGCTTATTGCAGGTTCTAACATGCATGAAATAAATGTGATCAAAAGAAAATTAGCGAACTCATTTGCAATGAAGGATTTGGGTGCTGCAAAACAAATCCTTGGTATGAGAATAACTAGAGATAGGAAGAATCAAAAATTAACATTGTCTCAGGGTGAGTACAAAGAAAAGATGTTTAAAAGATTTAATATGCAGAATGCAAAACCAACTAGTATACCTGTGGCTAGCCATTTCAAACTAAGTAAGGAAATGTGTCCCAAGACTCAGGAAGAAAATGGATTATATGTCTAAAGTTCCATATGCATCAGTAGTTGGAAGCTTAATGTATGCAATGGTCTGCAAAAGCCCTGATATTGCATATGCAGTGGGAGTTGTAAGCAGGTACATGAACAATCCAAGAAAAGAACATTAAACGACAGTGAAGTGGATTCTCAAGTATTTTAGAGGTACAACAAATCAAGCATTATGATTTGGTGGTTCAAATATTTCTCTACAGGGATATGTTGATGCATATATGGCGGGTGATAGACATAACGGGAGGAGCACAACAAGGTATGTGTTTACTATAGGTGGAATAGTTGTGCATTGGGTTTCAAAATTTCAAAGTATTGTTGCACCCTCAACAATGGAAGGAGAGTATGTTGCTGCTACAAAGGCTAGTAAAGAATTGATTTGGTTACAAAGGTTTATAGATGAATTGGGTAAGAAGCAGGAGTTGGGCAGGTTATATAGTGATAGCTAGAGTGCCATACATCTTGCAAAGAACTTTGCATTTCATTCCAAGACTAAACATATATAGCTCAAGTACCATTTCATATGGATAGTGTTGGAAGATGGACAATTGAAGCTAGAAAAGATACACACTAGCCAGAACCCTACAGATATGTTAACACAAGTTGTAACCAAGGAGAAACTAAGATTCTACTCAGTTTCAATTGGTCTTCAAGTATGCTGAAGAAGATGAGAAACAACTAGGTCCAAAGTGGAGTCATTTTCCAACAAATGAAGCAATGGTGGAGTTGCTATAATCAGTCTCCAAGTGGGAGATTGTTGGTTGTGGAGCCTGATTATCTTCTTTATTTAGAGGTATCGCCACATTGGACCCCAGTTCCTAATGTGGCGACAACGCTGCCCATAAAATGTACGCCGCTAAGGGTCCTTCCCCCTAGAAGGGGATCGGGGATAGCACCCTCGAAGCTAAAAATAGATGTAAAATTGCTTTGTAAAATGTTGTAATTTCATAGTCAATCTGGGCCATTCATTAGGAGGAGATCTGATGGTAGAAGTTATGTTTAATTTAGAGTTTTTTTTCCCTAGAAGGCAACCCCTTGCTATATATGAGGGAATTGTTTTCCGTCTATGTAGATATAGATTCTGAGTGAGAAAGAGAGAGGATATTGTGTGAGAGCGAAGAGGGAATTACAACGGATTTGCTATAGGTTGTATCTCTCCAGTTTGCTGGATAATATAAAAGGAAGGACTGGTTGTTTGTTCGTGGACGTAGCCCAAATTGGGTGAACCACGTATATCTGTGTCTCTCTTGTTTTATGTGTTTTCTGTGTTTATATTTCTGCAATATATTTTATGTCTTCCATTGCTCTGTAATGTATAATTTTCTAACATCCCTTACCATGACAAGGACCTCTATACCCATACTTAACTCTCCAATATTGTTAATATCACTATTATCCTAATTTGGAGGTGAAGTATAAGTACATTGGGTAAAATGAATTACTCTAAATAGTGCATGCACAATAGAGGAAAGCACATGTGCTTAAGAATGTGTGTGTTGTGTATTCCTTAGTTCAATTTTTGTTTTGCTAGATTGACAATATTTCAAATATATGTTTGTTAAGTTCGTTGTTTCATTTTTCTTTGGAATGGAAAACTTGGTGGTTTGGGATGCAAATAAAATGAAACAATTTTTGTTGGCTTCATAAAATTTGTGTATTCATAAAATTCAAAATATATGTTTGTTGGCTTATTGCTCCATTTAGGTTTGTCATGACAAACTAAACTTGGTGGTTTGGGCTACAAATACTTACAAACCTCAATTTTTCTAAATGGTTGTCAATATTGATCTTTTTCACCTTATTTTTGCATAGGTTATACAAATCCATTATTGATGAAAATATGTAAATATATAGAGTGCACTATACATATTCCAAATATATAATTTTTAAAAATAATATTTTATGCATGTTAACAACCAAGGCCCAAAGACATCTCCCAAGGGCGAAAATATACTCCCTTATGGACCACTAGTGAATAATTCCAAATGACATGGTTTTCCTTAAATAAAGTGATGAACCAACTTGCATATCCCCACTAATCATTTGAATATTTACGATAGATTTTTTCACCATGTAAAAAAATATATTGAAATCTTAAAATATCTTGTATCTATCTTACCCATTTAAAAAAAAAATTATATGCTACATTATTATATATGAATATCTATAAACCAAAAATAATATTTCATCACGGTTAATAAATATAAATGTATAATAACACACACACACACACACACACGCACGCACACGCACACACACACACACACACACACACACATAATATAATTATAATATATAATAAATATATATAATTAATATTTTTCTGAATTGGTACAAATAATTTAAAAGATTATTAAATATTTAAACATTTTCCTAACAAAAATGTTTTGTTAAACAATATAATATTCCTTATAAATACTACCTGCTATATAACCATAAATAATTTATATATAAAATGATTTATTCAATTTCATATATTTCATCTTTTGAATACTTTATATGGTATTCAAATTAATTTTGAAAATATTTCCAATTATGTCTCCAATTTATCAAATTGTCATTTTCCATATTTGTATTTCCACTAACGTATCATTTTCCATATTTATAATTCCATTAACATATCATGAAAAGGCCATTTCTTTATTATTTTATCTTTTTTGCAAGCCAAGAGAAGCCAAACACCAGCGTAGTTTCTCTAACAAAACTGGTTTCGTGAACATGTCTGCACAATTCTCCTTTATATGCACCTTTTCAAGAGAGACTCCCCTTTCAGTGATAATCTGTCTTACAAAATGGTACTTGATCGGTATATGCTTCGATTTACTATGATAGGCCGGATTCTTAGCCAAATGTATTGCACTTTGACTGTCACAAAATAACTTGATGTTGTCTTGCAACCTACCAAATTCATCAAACAAACCTTTCAACCAAATCGCTTCTTTGCAAGCATGAGAAGTAGCAATGTATTCTGCTTCAGTAGTGGATAAAACAACAATGTTTTGTAGCTTTGACATCCAGCTGATAGCTCCACCTGCAAGAGTAAAGACGTACCCTGAAGTTGACCTTATCTTATCCAAATCACCTGCAAAATCGGAATCAACATATCCGCAAACAACTTCACTACTCTTATTGTAAGAAATACAATAACTACTTGTGCCTCTCAAGTACCGAAGCACCCATTTCACTGCTGACCAGTGTTCTTTACCCGGATTTTCCATGTACCTGCTGACAACCCCAACTGCGTGAGAAATATCTGGTCGCGTACATACCATCGCATACATCAAACATCCTACTACATTGGCATAAGGAATTCGAGACATATAATCTTTTTCTTCATCTGTATTAGGACATAAACTCGAAGAAAGCTTAAAATGGGAAGCTAAAGGGATCGACACAGGCTTCACATTGTTCATACCAAACCTCAAAAGTATTTTGTCAACATACTTCTGTTGTGATAGCCACAGCTTACCATTACTCCTGTCTCTGAAAATCTCCATGCCCAAAATCTGTGTTGCCACTCCTAGATCTTTCATATCAAACATCCTTGCCATCTGAGTCTTCAACCTGTTGATTTCTGCAATGCTTTTGCTTGCTAAAAGCATATCATCAACATATAACACTAAGATAATGAACATGCCATTATTCAACTGTTTGAAATAAACACAATGATCATATTCACTTCTAACATACTTCTGACTCAACATGAAAGAATCAAACTTCTTATACCACTGCTGAGGCGACTGCTTCAGGCCATATAATGACTTCTTGAGCCTGCAGACAAATTTTGCATTGCGATGTTGAACAAACCCTTCCGGTTGTTCCATATATATTTCCTCATCTAAATCACCATGTAGAAATGCAGTCTTAACATCTAACTGCTGCAACTCCAAATCAAACAAAGCCACTAATGCTAACACAATTCTAATTGAACCAATTTTAACCACTGGTGAAAATATCTCATGAAAGTCTATGCCAGCTTTCTGAGAAAATCCTTTTGCAACCAGCCTCGCTTTGTACCTATCTTCCGTATCATTCACACCCCGTTTCAGCTTGAAAACCCACTTGCATCCCACAGTTTTCCTGCCTTTCGGAAGCTCCACCAGATCCCATGTGCCGTTTTTACTCAAGGCCATCATTTCTTCCTTCATGGCTGCTTTCCATTTGTCACTATTTGAACCTTCTACAGCTTCCTGATAACACAAAGGTTCATCATCATTAGCAATCAAAGCAACTGAATCATCATACCTTCTCGGACGGCGTTTGATCCTTGTAGATCTCCTTAAGAATGTTTCTGGTGCTTCCACAATGGGTTGTCTATCATGATCGCCATCTGAGACCTGTTCCTGTCCTCCATCTGAACCCTGTTCATAATCTGATTCTGAAACATGTTCATGACTAGAATCTGAACTATGGTCATTATGACTATCATTAGAAACGCTGTCAAACTGAATATGCTGGAAATCAGATACATCATCCTGTTTCAAACTTCTATCTACATCTAACTGTACAAGAGAGGATTCATTAAACCTTACATCTCTGTTGATGATGATTTTGCGGGTAGTAGGATCCTACAATCTAAATCCCTTTGTTCCATCACCATACCCAACAAAGACATACCTTTTCGATTTCGGATC